>JASSUY010034984.1:0-10773 GCA_032466535.1 Forpus xanthops | reverse complement strand
CACTCTGTGTTAGGGACTGTAATGAGAAGACAAGGGATAAAGAGTTCAAGCTTAAAAAGGGGAAGTTTAGATTGGATATAAGAAGGAAGTTCTTTACTGTGAGGATGGTGAGGTACTGGAATGGGCTGCCCAGGGAAACTGCAAATACTCCATCCCTGGTGGTGTTCAAGGTCAGGTTGGGCAGAGCCTTGGGTGACATAGTTTAGTGTGAGGTGTCCCTGCCCATGGCAGGATTGGAACTAGATGATCTTAAGGTCCTTTCCAACCCTAACTATTCTATGATTCTATGATAATATTGCAATTGATAATATAGTTTCCTCCGTAACAAATCTTTTGCAAGTGGGCTTACAAAGAATATAAATGATAACTTATAAAAATACATTTATAATTATATACATACATATGTGTACACACATGCTTGCAAATAAGAATTTTTTCACATTACTTTAAACTATGCATATGCAATAATTTCACTTTGATTTGAACATTTGTCACTTGTTTATATTTTGAGACCAATAGGGGAATACTTCTATTTTGCTTTTGCTGCTTGGCTTTGCTGATGACAGAATGTAAGTTAGTTTTTAAGTAACTGTAATGGTTCAGATGATATAGTGGTATACCACAGATCTGAATTTCAAGAGCCACTATAGTTTCGGGTGAACCATATTTATTAGCTATTAATAGGAATAGTAGAGCTATTACAAGCATCAGATACTGCACAAGAAAACCTTAAGTGCCTAGGCTAAACTCCTGACTTCAATCTCAGCAAATTCTGTGTTTGTAGAAATCAGTTTCATAACATCTTTCTTATTTTCTTTGGACACCCTTCCTGAATTTTAAGTTACTCTTTTAACTCAAATATCTTTGGTTTACGTTTGCTTCTTTCTATCTGACAGTCAGATTACAACTTTCCATGATAATCATCAGTTTTTTTCCTTTTTCCTAATATTTAGGCTAACTGTAAAAGCTCATCTGAGGAACTCAGGAGCCACGTTTGCCCAGATTGGTATAAATAAACAGACATTACTTTCCAGCTGTCTCCAATTTCTGTCTACACATGCCAGTAAAACTGTTGTCTAGAACTTTAAAGACTCAAAGAAGACAACAAGGCAAAATAAAAGTAGTAGAAAGATACACTATAAATCCCAAGAAAATTAGCATGTGACAAATTGCACCTTTCCATTTGAAAGAATTAGTTTCCAATCACTGAAGTACAATGTGATACCTATTTATCAAGTTCAATTGTTTTCCTTTGCAAAGCACAAACTTAATTACAGAGATCATTTGCATATGGATGGCATTTGCTTAAGCAATATTTCTAATACTGTTTGCATAAATATTATTTAATTTAATTTCTTTTAACCCCATCTTTTCAGAAACTAGGCAAACATAACACTGGGAATACTGTCCCAAATGATCAAAATGCAGTCCTTCACTTACCCAGGGAGCTATGCCTATAGAGTTTTCCATGAACTTAACAATCTTCATCATTAAATAGTTTGAGCTGTTATTTTTTTGTCCTTGCTATTTGTATTCAAAAACTACTCTATAACCTTACCATTTTCATGGTCAGAAACTTTCTAATTTCCAGCCTAAATTTATTCACAGCCAAATTACACCTTTTTGTTCTTGTGCCAACATTGTCTGCTAAAGTAAATAGTTCTTTTCCTTGCCTACTGTTTACCACCCCATTGTGTTTTTGGAGAGTAATTATTTCCTGTATCAGCTTTTGTTTCTGCTAGACTAAACAACAAAAGTTTTGCAGCCTTGCTCTTAAAATGTCTCCTCACTGGTAATCTCTGAAGTTCTTTTCTTTACCTGTTTCACCTTCTATGAAGATGATGAAAAAAATCTGTGTTGGATCTCTCAGGTGTTTCAAGTAATGATGCAGATTTTTTCCTCTGCTTTGCCAAGAAATAGCTTAACTATTTTGTCTTTGGATGGTATTTGCTTTTTCCTGGGTGTATCCCACTGGCAACTTAATAACCCTGTAGTCAGCTAACATGCTTACCTAGATCCATCTCCATGGATCTAGGAAGTATATTGTTTACAACTGATATGCTTCTGTTTATAGCAGATTTTTTTAATTTATCCTTGAATGCATGTATCCATTGCCAGCACCATATGTTTAAGAGTGAGTTTAGCAGTGTTTATTTCTAATTTGCTTTTTCCATTAGTAACACGTTTTGGATATATTAATGACAAAGATAATAAAAAAATAAGAAGGAATAATGTTGGGAGGCAAAGGGAGGTACCCAGTGCACTGACAGCACGAAGCACAATGGATTAAGGAATAAGAAATTTTCACAAATGCTTCAGTATACTAAGATATAAACCATAAAGGTTTGAGAGTGGTATGGTATGTGCAGGATCTTAGGAAATTATTTTTTTGGTCTTGTATACTCACAGCTGCTTGAATATTGCATTTTAGTTGGGGAAAGTGCTTGGATGTATTAGAGCAGCAGCTCCCAAAGACACTTACAGAATCTTTCAAGGTGGCATGGAAGGAGTGAGAGCACATGCAGCCCATCACGTCCTCCCCATCGAAGCCGGAGAAAAGTTTTCTGGGTTGCATTTGCTGCCCAACGAGTCAAATGTCTTTTATGGTGTATATCTGAAGCTTAGCACACAGCTTGCAGCTACTGTGCCTACCAGAGTAATAGAAAAGAAAACAATGGTGGTATCTAAAGCAAATTAGTTTGGAGAATCTCTGCATTAGAGTGCTTTGTAGTGGTAGTATTATGCACATCATTTCCTAGAAATTGCACATTACTGTAGATTTGTTTCTTGGTTTTGCTTATTTTTTAAAAGTTGGGGTAACATTTATGGACTTGAGACTTAAGAGAGTCTGTATCTTTGAAACAGCAGTGTAATATTTTCTTTGCATGATTATTGCCTCAATACTTCTAGAGTTGTTCATAGTAAAAAACTTTGATACTACCTGGTTGTAAAAGTTCTATTTATGGGCCAGACATTTTGGAATGTAGAGTACATTACTCTTACGTTTTAAAACACATTGACATTTTCTGAGGTATGCTAAAGAAATCTACTTATTTTGTCACCAAAACCAGTAATTTATAAACCACCTTTAGCTGTACAATTGTATAAAGGAGAAGACCAGTGTATTCCCACACTTACTAGTAAGAGCTTCACTATTTCCTAGAAAGATGAACTAGGTTTATGAGTGCTGGAATGAGAAAATATATTCAAAAGAGTTATCTGCTGGCTCATGCAGCTCTACAGAATTCTTGAAAACTCTTTTTGTCAGTTTTAAATTTGATGGAAATCTGCTTATTGGGAAGGGAATCTGCATCTCTTCAGGATTACTTTAATAAGTTATTAAAAGGTAGTTTTATTTAATGTGCCCTCCTTGACTACTGCTGTATAGTATCTTCTTTGATGTTGAAGTGGGGAAGTGAACATATTAACCTTTGGGTGCATTATTAGTAATGTTTAATATGTTGTATTCTGCTTTGGGCACCCCTGTGGAGCTGAGAGCTGTGGACTAATGCCTGGTATACTTAGCAGGTAAGGTCTGAATGTCTTTCAGTGACAATATGATGAGTTTCACCAAAGGAGAAAGTCTTGATATTTTTTTATTTTGTTAATCTGAGTTTGCAAGGCTTTGATTTTATAAATCCCAAGAATGGTGTCAAGCAAACCTAGCTTATTCAAATAGTTTCTTGAAAATTAAATTAATTGATATTTCTCTCAGAAGAATTTATTTCTCTTGAGCTGTAATTCACTATCTTCTTAAAAATATTTGAGATGTGTTCAGAAATCAGAACCTTGTATGCCTCCTTTGCAGCAGAGTGTAACCAAATCATCAGTTTGATTTGATGAAATTAATTTCAAAGTAGTTCTTTCCCCTAAATCACCTCTTCCTTTTTTGCTGTTGTAGCTAGTGAAAGTATTTGTCAAACTGGGAAAGAGCTTTCTCATTAGTCTCTATCCTCTGGCCTTCTTGTGTTGCTGAAGGAAGTGGATTTGCAAAATACCTTACAGAGAGAAACACATTACAGAGAGTAAAACACATAGTGGGTAGTGATATTATCCTACTGATTTTAATCTGATAGAGGTGTTAGGCTAATTAAGAAAGAATTAAACTACACATGACAGATACCAATCATATTACTTAATATACTGCTGAAGGATACACAGAACCACAGTGGTGATGAAAGCATTACAAGAACATACATAGAAGAGAGAGAAAACACATTGCTGCATGCAAGTATAGCGTATTTTGTAGGTAAACTTAGTATGCTTGTTTGACAAGACGCTCTTTTACACAGTATAATTTTGCCATTAATACACATTACATATAAAAATAGTTATTAAGTAATTTAAAATAGCTAGGGGGGCAGTGTCAGTGAAGAGCGAAGAATCACCTTTTGCATTTTTCTCTTAATATATTTTTTTTTCTTTTTGTACAGTATCTTCTGGTGTCATTTTAAAATAAAAATCAGTGATATTTTTTCCGAGGTAAGAAAATTATTTTTTCTATGAGAAGCAGGCTTCATCAATAATTTAATATAAAACACTCTTTGGCATCTATACAAAGAAGCACCCAAGAAATATTTTATATGTAAAAAAGAGACGTATTTTTTCTCATTTACTTTCCATTTCTTGCATCCAGTTCCTTCCCATTAAATCTGATTCAGAAAAATAGATAAGTTGCTTCCTAAAGGAAGATTTGTTGGTATGGAAACATAAAGGAAAAGTTGTGTTGAGGCATGAAATGTTTTGGCAATCTCCATATTTTTATACTATTTCTATTTCTTTATACAGTCAAGTCATATAAATCTGTTAGGCCATGAAATTAGATACCTCAGTATCTAATGAGATTAATCTGCTTAAGAGAAGAAGCTTAAGGTTTATGTACAGGAGAAAGAAATGGTAAGTATCAATTTCATATTGTAAGGAGTGGCATACTTATTCAAGAGCAAAAGGGGAAAAATTCCACTCTGGGAATTATGAATGTGCATCAGCATAGACTCTGCCGTGTCATGCAGGCTAACATGGGAACATGGCACATGTTAGGGAAGCTAGGTTTCAGGTCAGGAAAGCTAAAGCCCAGTTAGAATTGGGTCTGGCCAAGGATGTCAAAAATCTTGAAGCAGATTCTCCTGGAAGGCATGCTAAGGCACATGAAAAACAAGGTGCTTGGTGACAGCCAGCATGGGTTCACTAAGGGGAAATCCTGCCTGACCAATTTGATGGCTTTTCATGGTGGGGCTATGGAACTAATGGACGGGATAGGGGTTACAGAACTAATGGACAGGGGTATAGCACTTGATGTCATCTACCTGGACTTGTGCAAAGCATTCGACACTGTCCCGTATGACATCCTTGTCTCTAAGTTGGAGAGACATCAATTTGATAGGTGGACCACTCGGTGGATAAAGAAGTGGCTGGATGGTTACACACAAAGAGTTGTGCTCAACGGCTCAATGTCCGGCTTGAGACCATTAATGAGTGGTGTCTTTCAGGGATAGGTGTTGGGATCTTGTTCAATGTCTTTGACAGTGACATGGACAGTGGGATAGAGTATGCCTTCAGCTGATGCCAACCTGATGAAGTTTAACCATGCCAAGTGCAAGGTTCTACACCTGTGTCAGAGCAATCCCAGGCACAGCCACAGGTTGGGCAGAGAAGAGATTCAGAGCAGCCCTGTGGAGAAGGACTTGGGGGTGTTGGTCGATGAAAAAATGAGCATGAGCCAGATTCAACATGCGCTCACAGCCCAGAAAGCTAACGGTATCCTGGGCTGCATCAAAAGAAGCGTGATCAGCAGGTCGAGGGAGGTGATCCTGCCCCTCTACTCTGCTCTTGTGAGACCTCACTTGGAGTATTGTGTGTAGTTCTGGTGTCCTCAACATAAAAAGGACATGGAAATGTTGAAACAAGTCCAGAGGAGGGCCACGAGGATGATCAGGGGATTGGAGCACTTCCCCTATGAAGACAGGCTGAGAGAGTTGGGGCTGTTCAGCCTGGAGAAAAGAAGGCTGTGTGGAGATGTCATAGTAGCCTTCCTGTATCTGAAGGGGGCCTACACGGATTCCAGAAAGGGACCCTTCATCAGGGATTGTAGCGATAGAACAAGGGGTAATGGGTTTAAACTTAACCAGGGGAAGTTCAGGTTAGATATGAGGAAGAAGTTCTTTACTGTGAGGGTGGTGAGGCACTGGAACAGGCTGTCCAAGGAAGTGGTAAATGCCCCTTCCCTAGCAGTATTCAAGGCCAGGCTGGACAGGGCCTTGGGTGACAGGGTCTAGCATGAGGCATCCCTGCCCATGGCAGGGGGCTGGAACTAGGTGATCTTAAGGTCCTTTCCAACCCTAACCATAAAAAAAAAAGGCCAATTCCTCCAAGTTCCTTATATAAGTATATGAGATATTTGCAAAATTATAAAGTTAAAAGAGAGATAAGGCAGTTCATACTCTGTGCTTGAGCTGCATGTGGGTTACTCCTTTTCAACTGTGTGGTCTAAGCTTCAGGTGATGGGAGTGGCTCCCATCCCTGTTCATCATGGCTTTTTAAGTTTTACTTTTTCTTCTTTTTTCATCTTCCTCCCACCATATTCTTCTGTTTTTTTCATGAATGGTGTCACTAATAGAGATTAACCAGATGTCTCAGGAGGGCTGTTTTCATTTTGCTACCATAGTATATACTTACCCTGGGTTACCATGCTTTCTTTGTATTGCATATTTTCCTCCCTATCTGAGCTTCAGCTGAACAGTCTGTTTGTTTTAAAAACACTATCAAAAACAAGAGAGAAGAAAAAAAGTCCTTACAAATCACTTGCAAGTTCACCTCCAAATTGGAAGTTGCTTCTTTTTTCCAGTCCTGTGACTTTATTTTCAGCTTTGTTGAGCCTTTGTGTCACTTCTAGACTCCTGCAAAGTAGACCACTATAAATAAGAATAGACTCTTAGAGGCTTTCAGTGTGAGAATCCAGGTTGAAAGTCCTTTAACAAATTTAATCAGTAAAAAAAAAAAAAAAAAAAAAAAAAGACCCTTCTAAACCATTCTGCCTTCAGTGGCAGTACAAAACCCCAGGTGCTCAAACAAAAAGAAAAACAACAAATCCACTTACTACTTAAAAGGATAACATGTTAGCAGAAAGAATGTTTTTAAAGCAATGTTATGAGTACTATACACATGAACACTGAATATATATTCCCTTAAAACCATCTAGTAAGGAAATAAAATATCCATTTGCATTTTACTCTGCACATAGGTTTATCAAGATAATATATGTATCTTTTTGTATGCTGAGCCATTGTCTTGTCTCTGCCTCAGCCTGCCCAAAGTGTATAGATATTGACTGTTGAATGTACAGTCCATGGTGTATTATTGCTTACTGAAAGCATAATACTGCATGACCTTGTTTTTTCTGTTAATTATATTTTTCCCTTGTAGGAAAGTAAGTTTACTCATTGTGAATCATGCCAAACCACATAATCTGGAAAGGAATATTGTGGCTCTACTTGGAAAGTACTAATTGGGCTCCAGCCATCACTGGGAAAGCAGTATAGTCTTTTATTATTTTAACTGGCCAAATGCCCTTTGTTACCACATTAACAGTCTCCCTGTGGTGCCTCTAACTTTGATATTATTTTCACTTTTACGCTAAATTTGACCAGATGAAAGACACAAACCCTCCAATTTTGAAATAAAAAAATTAGCATGTTTTGTTAATCCAGTATTTCAGAGGGAAAGCCCTGGAAATGATAACCTATGTCTGCTGGCCAAAGTTTTTGTTCAGTAAACTCATCATGCCAGCTGTTCCCATTGCAAGAGGAAAGATAGTATTTTGGTATCTTTAATTTCTCCTTTTTAGAGCAGAAGTTTTGCTTGTGTCATCATTTAAATCATGCATGCTAACATCGGTCTGGCAGACAAGACTGCACTTTATGAAGACCTCAGTTTGGATGGTATCACTGCAATGTTGCAATAAGCTATTTTAGACTATTAAAAACAACTTAAGTCACTTATTGACTACAAACTATTGCAGGTGCTCTGGTCTCTGCCACTGAAGGACTGCTTTGACTGTCCTAAAGAAGACGTTAAAGCAGATGTATAGGTGCTTTTTAGTCTGATGTCACTGGGAGCTAAATATGCAAAATACCTCAAAAGACTGGGCATGCACTTGCATGCCTTTGGTCCGCATCTCATGAAGCAGACTGGACAAGGATCAGCAACTCTGGTACCTTAGGTCCAGTACTTAACAAACAAGAAGGTTGGCCAGAAAGGAATAACGGCATTTTCAAGAGACAAAAAGCAGTTGCCCAAAGCTGTAGGCTGAGACAGATACAGTTCCCACACTGAGACTATCCAATTCAAAACATGTACAGGAAATGTTCTCTCTCCAGCTTGATCTTTGACAGCAAATTTTAGTTTCTGTTGAAACAGAAAGGTTGTTCTCATCATGTTTAAGAAAGTTTAAGAATGTCTTCTCAATTTCCAGGCAACCTGAAGCCTGAGTGGTTCCAGGCACATTGGATTCCCACACCTTGGCAGGGGATTATTTCTGCCTATGTTCCGGAACAGCTCAACACTAAAGACTTACAAGAAAGTTGATCCTTAGCATTTTTTTTGGATACTTTGAAAGTTTCATGGATTTCTTAAAGTCTTCAAGGGCAAGACAAGAAAATTGGTCAGGATAAAGCTGGGTTTCAAGGCTTTGCTTGTCTAGATGTAAAGCCTCTTCACTAAAATGGAGAACGGGAGAAAAAAGACAAAAGTATTTTAAAACAAGAATTTCACTCATCTGTACATTACTGCAATTATACTACTCTCTTAAATTCTCTGAGGTTGATGGTACCTGTGATCTCCCCAGTATGTTTCAGAGGAGGGACAGTATGACCTTGCACTTCCAAAAACAGAACTGAGCCCTTCCATCTATTAAAGCTGTCTTTAGGCAATGGCTCCTTTATAATCCTCTACTCATACTTGTCAACGTAGGGCACATTCAAAGGAAAATCGGGATTGTTCCTGTATTTTGCCTGCTTACTGTTATTATAACAGCTTGGTGTAAACGCTGATAACAAAATAGATGGTACATTTTGTTAGCCCTGCTCAACAAACACACAAATATAAAAATTATTCCAGGATGCATATTTGCTTTTAAATATATTTATGGCATCTCCAACATGTAAATTTAGAAAAAAAAGTATTTTTTCAATTTTTAATTTCCTCTGGAAGCATATAAAATTCATTGCCTTTTTACTTCCTTCAGGTTAGCTCTCATCACAGCAGATAAATACAGCTACAAGTACACATCTTTTGGCTAAAGTTTTCTTGCCAGCTGAACTGCCAGAGCCTTTCAGAGTACATTTCAGGCAAGGTAAATACATTAATCAAGTGTAAAAGCCCTAGGAAAATATATTTTAAAATGACAAATACTTTTTGGTAGCACTCTCACAGGTTACTTCCCTGAATCTGGCTTCTTTTTTAGTTAGCATGCCTCACACAACAGCCTGCCCAGTTCCCATATGTCTCTAGGTAATTATTAATGTGTACTGCAGTTCCACAAAAGCGTTCTGGGTGGTACTTGTCCCAGGGAGCTTGGTCAGAGAGAAACTGTAAACCCAGGCCTCTCTGAAAGGCCAGAATTCCTTTGCTCCTGATCCAAACTACTGCAGTGTGTGGCTGAGCACCCCAAGCAATGTTGTCCCACTCAGCACACAGCATGGCAGTTACTGGGGCATCACTAGGTGATGAAATAGTCTCTGCCTGTGGGTTAGTAACTGATGCTCACCAGCTGCTAGCTGTGTGAAAGAGCTTGAACACCTTCACCTTATATCAGAAAAGACGAATAGTTTAAACTGTATTTCAATTATACCAATAAACAAAGGTCGTGCATAAAAAGTATTTTTTAAACTTTGTTCAGAACAACCTGGAAAATGCAGGCAATCTCATCATCTTAAATGAAAGGAAAAATTAACTGAGGAAAACAAAAACCATTCACAGCCACAGAATTTGAAACAAGCCAGGAAAGCTATCACCTATCATTTGAGTCTTTCTGTATCAAACAGCTATGTTAACAGTAACTGTAAGGAAGTCAGACTCATGCTTTCATGAACAATAAAAAAAAATATTAAAAAACACCCCCAACAAACAAAAAATCAACCCAAAACCAAACCACAAAATAAACAAAAAAAAAAAAAAACAACCCAAAAAGACAATAAAACCAACAAGAAATCTACTCTGGTAGTAATCATGTTTAAGAAAAAGAAAGTGGAAGCCTGTAAAAGAAGTATCAAAAGTGACAACCCCAAGAGGAAGATACTTCCCAGAAGACTAAATTCTCAGTGTAAATGATTCAGAAAATGCTGCCATAGTTAAAGAGAGGAAGTGTATTTTAAACGATTACATCCCCCAAGAAGCTGAAGGTGAGAATCAGACATAAAACATAAATACATCGTATGCCCAAAGAGACATTAATGGCCATCAACAACTTGTAGTTAAGCCTTTTCTGTATAAGCAGGACACCTGTCAAAGAGTTAGCAGGAGCAGTAGATTGCTCAGATATAAAGGGAGCACATAGGAGAGAGAAAGCCACGGAAGTGAACTGCATCCTTATTTACTACAAACTCAAGGAGGTTCTCTTGTTGGAAGCTGTTGTGGTTTAAGGCTTTCAAACCCATGCAGCCGCTCTCTCACTCACTCCCCTCTCTTTCTTCCCCAGCCCGAGGGGATGGGGAGGAGAAGCAAAAGAATGCAACTCCCACAGGTTGAGATAAGAACAGTTTAGTAACTAAGGTATAA
>JASSUY010034983.1:8233-20144 GCA_032466535.1 Forpus xanthops | reverse complement strand
ATGTCATGTGGGACAGTGTCAAATGCTTTGCACAAGTCCAGGTAGATGACATCAACTGCTCTATCCCTGTCCATCAGCTCTGTAGCCCCATCATAGAGGACCACTAAATTAGTCAGGCAGGATTTCCCCTTAGTCAAACACAAGACTGTTATTTAGAATAGAAATTATGAGAAGTGCTGTCCTGAATAAGGACAGCTGAGATAGGGTGAGACTTGTGGCTTAGAGATTATCAGACTGAGAGGAAAACAAGCCTTGGTAAGAGTGTAAGGCATTTTTTAACTGATGAATTTATGATAATATAGTATGATTTGGCTATGTCTTCCCTCTTAAAGATGCTGTTATGTTCTTATTCCAGGATTTGAACCATAACCTATTTTTTCTTTTTTCTAGAAAGCAATTCCCACCCACTTTTTATGCAGAACGGTTAAAAGCCAACTGTTTCCTTGAATTAGAGAGCTCACTCCTTTTCCCAGCAAGACCATAGCTCTTGGGGTCAAAAAAAGATTTTGCTCTGTTATTTTTACTGGTATTTTGCGCCATCAGGCTCTCAACCCTGCTCGGTGCCTTTGTATGTTACGGTAACAAAAGCAATTGTTTATAACATATAATTTGCTGAAGTCACCTGGGAAATTACTTGCAGGGTCAATGCTTGTAAGCATTTCAAGGATAGTTCATTATGCTCCTTTACTTTCCGTCATTCCACTCAGAGCCTGCTCTCACCATCCGGAGGATGGTTTGCTTGGGAAAAGATTCAGATCCTTGGAAATGACTGAGATAAGATAGAGAAACTATGAACAGCTGGAAAAGAGACTTTCAGAAAACAAAGCACACTCCTTCCCAGTCAATAAAACTGCAGCTGAATATGTATTTTAAGGAAGCAATTTTTGAAAATACTTTCAATGATACAGACAGAAAAACAGACTGCAAATATTTAGCATTTTTCCTATAAATATTTTTTTTTTTTTTTTAGTATCCAAATCCTGGCTGAACCACTGGATGTGTTGTTCCACTCTTAATCGTCATCTAACTTTGACTAGGATACAGAAGAGGTTAGAGTAAAAGCAATGAAGTAATTTGCTGAATCATGGCAGAGAGGGAAGCAGTAAAATTTCTTATTCCCATGTTTTAAACCATTGTTCTCTTTATGTTATTGTTGGTTTTGAGTTTTTTATTCTTTTTTCTGAGTCTTTTAAAGATGTCAGAGTTTATCACCAGATCAAGCTGTGTGTTCATCTTGAGAACTGTGATCATGCTGGGAACAAGGTTGTTGCATTCTATTCAAACGCTTTTCAGAAAGTCAAAAGGGTAATGTACAAAGGCAAGGCAGGCAGAAGAAGGAAAGCCTGAAAACATCAGGCCCTCGGTGAATGGAGCATTTGTATGCATTTAAGTATATATGGGTGGAGAACTCAAACCTGTAGATCAGGGAATCTTCACCTCAAATAAGTAAAGCTTGCATGGTTGTTGAATTCCCTTTCCACCCTCCCTCTGTTTCTTTACTTCCTATATACCTACAAAATTATGTGAAGCACAGAATGTGCACAGCCATACTGGAGGCTGAGTCCTCAGCACACTGAAATCAACGGACAACTTTTGCAAGACAAGTACATTTCTTCTTCGGCCATTAAAATGGCAGCCCTGAGGGAAATAAAAGAACATGAAAGTTGAGATGTTGCAGTACTGAATTATAAAACTTGATTTCATTTTATAATCTTTTAGATGTAACAAGGTTTTTAGCAACAGGTAGTTTCATTTGCTTCTTTAGGCAATTATAAAGAATTGACTGAAGTTATCCACATGTACCACACCTGTCATCCTATTTTCTTTTAACTTCCAAATGAAGATTCAACTGCAGTTAGAAAGGGTGTTGGTTTCTTTTCCTCCCATGCACATAACTATTATCTAGTCAGGGAACAATCTTGCATTTCTGTCAAAATGAATTTTTCTAGTTACTTTAAATTGTCCCCTCTTGCTGCAGTTACAACATTGTATAATGAACCCTTCATGTATCTACATCCAGAGGGAGGTGCTTCCATAAATATTTTTAATTGCTCTTTTTGTGTTTCACAGAGGTGAGATTCTCAGTATGAAAAATATCCAGAATGTCTTATACTCAATTCTTTCTCTCATATTATCTTTTATGGTACCCTCCCTAACGGGACATGAGAATTTCTCAGGTGAATACAGATCTTCTGTATATACAGCCAACATTAGAAGCATCATAGAAGGATTTCAGGGGTGGACACTTAGACCTATCATTTGATGCCAGTAAAAAAAATCGAACAATTTTCAGCTGTAACATCCTCTGACTTGGTAATGTTCTCTTTATCTGCTTCATGTACAATTATAATTTTCAATTGCTTGCTTTCCACATAAATTCTTTATCTTTTGGCAGGTTGAGTCAGGTTCACAGAGTGGATTTTTTGTGCTAATACACAGTACAGTGGATAAATGGAAAGTGGGCAATAGACACTCAGTGGGACTGAAAGGCAGTCTACGTCCTTCCTTTGCATGCTCTTTGTTTTGATTTTTTTTTTCTCAAAGTTAATTTTTAATTTATTTATTGTGAAAGAATCTGGAAGATCAGAACTGAAAGATGCTGCCACAGGCCTTAGCGCTGAAGATGACCAGGGAAGCCCCTTGGCATCAACAAAGAAGAAAGGCCACCCAGAAGACACACATGGAGGAGGTCAGCAAGTTAGTTCCCGCTCATATAGAATTAAGGGGAATTTTTCTGTTGAGTTTAAAGGGAGCAGAAACAGGTCAAAAAGCAGCTAAGATGCTTTTTTGTAAAAGAGTCCCAGCAGCTATCCACTGCTTGTACATGTGTTCATAGCTCAAAGGGAAGGATCGTGTGCATGGAGGGAAGGGTGGGACAACTGCCCCAAAAAAGCCATAGCTCTCAGAAGCATACCTTCTTTTATCTGTCATCAGAGTGAAAATGTCAAGGCACATAATCGTCTTAAAGCTCAAACATTTAAGAAAGGAGAGACTGATAGCAAAAAGAAATTGCCTCCATCTGCTGAATTGGGCCATGTTTATGCACGTCTGCATAGTTCTGTAAAGGGTAACTTGTAATGCTTTTTCTGGATATCCAAATGTTATTGCCTCAGGAGCAGCTATTTTCCTCTAGGGAGAGAGAGGGCGGAAGGGGCAAGCTGTTGAAATGACCTGCATGGATTTCTTTTCTTGTTCTGTTTATAATCTGGTTTCTTACTCACTGGCTGTGTTGTGGTAAGAAAAAAACAAACAACATTGGATTAACAATGCATCCAATGTTATATTTCTTCCATTTAAAAATAATACTTGAAGTTCTACCTCTTCTTTATGACGCTTAAATCATATGGGTTTGTGTAACCTGTGTCTTTGCCTCAAATTATTAATTTTATGCAAAGGGAAAAATACTTCCTATATAGATCCTGAAACAAAATTCCAAAATACTCAATATGTTGAATACAATATTTCATTTTACAGTGCATGGCTCACTGAAAGAAGCTGCGCTGAAGTATCTGCCTGTTTGCCAGCCAGCAAGCTTTTCTGAACGTTTTGATCAAGGTCCTGCAGTCTAGGATGGCATTCCTCTGCTCAAAAGTAGACACCAAGGAATCTCTTCTCCCTTGAGGGCAGATGTAGAGAAACACATACACAAAGGGAGAATCCCCTGAGGAGTGTTCCTCAGCTCACAGGTTGGGCAGTTGGGACACACCAGCAGAGCTACCTTCCAGACTGCCTACTTCTCTCTCCACTGACAGTGCCAAATTTTGACACCATACTTTTAGATCCTATCAGGTATGTGGATCACAGTTGTAGCATTGGAAAAGGAGATGATTCTCCTCTGGTAGGCCTGTTAATTACTACTCATTCTGAATGGAGGCAGAGTTGTGGTGCTGCTGTGCTCCTTGACACAAGTGTTTTCATTGTTCTTTCTGTTTCTCAGCCATTAACACATCAAGTTAGTTATGGGGCATGCAAATGTGGAATGAGATTATGTGGAAAAGCATAAGGCAACAGAGTCTAGAAAAGAGGAACTGGCAGATTGCAGCAAGACTTCTAGAGACTCATCAGAATGAGGAAGCAGAGGGAGACAAGAGAACCGGTCCCAGCTTGGGAGCATCTGTACAGCATGTAACACCGTCAGCTGAAAAGCAGAGGAGAAATGATCCAATCAAACAGCTGGAAGATCTGTAAGACAGACAACAATAAGCTGCATAAAAATTAGCTAAAAGCCTGCAACACTGCAGATGGTTTTCCAAGGACTTCTGCTCCTTCTCTGGGGCTGTTTCCTACAGTATTCACTAAGAGCTCTGTTGGAGGGGAAGAATGAAGAGTAACACTTGTGCCCATGATTGTCAGGCATGCACAGGGAACACCTAGGAGTTATTCTTAACTTTGGTCCCTGATTCAAAGGAACAATGTTAATCCTACACTCTCTCTGATATATGTCTAGACCTAGCACTTACCAGCTCAATGACCATGATGGAATTGCAGAGAGGTTTTGTTTGGCTCATAGATGAACACACAAAAGAGTTTGGATGAAAAATGTTTATTTCTTTCCCTGTAGCCTTGCTTCCTTTTTTCTCACCCCTCACATGCTCTCTGCTCTGTGTAAAGGTGTTTTTTAAAGACACAGGTCCAGAGAGCTGGCTAAGATCTTCGGTGGTCCTCTCGTCTCTACTCTGTCTCATCATCTCACCTGCACTAACTCCAGGGTTTGGACATCCACAGAACATGTTTGGACATGAGAGAACTTGCTTATCTCCAAGGAAAGGCACTGATATGGTGAGAATGCTGTGAGGAAGTTGAATCTTTAGGCCTTTTTCCCCTCGTAATTATATCTGGCAGTGGGAAAGGCGGTTGCTGCTCCTATCCCAGCTAGGACATGGAAAAGACAGCATTTGACAGTGGGCTGCGATTGGCTTTGTGTTGGCAGTGGTGCTTTATATGTGCATATGCAGTATGTGTGTGGTGCTAGTAACCATCTTACTGAACCTCGACCAAATGACACAGCTCTTCCCATCTGCCACTAGATGGAGAGCTTTAGGTACACACTGCACACATAGAACTAGATGCGAAGGTTCAACGGCTATAAGGCTGGAAAGTAGATATATTATCCTTAAGTCTGAGCCCCAGCAAACAAAAAAAGCAGAACATTTTATTTAAAGATTTCCATGTTACTGCCATCATTCCTTTCTTAGCCAAAATATAGCTTCTCAGAAGACAGGCATCCCTCACTTCAAAACTTGAAATAAGAATCTACTGTATCCATGTTCAAATGGTCGTTAGAAATTTGCTTTTCATTTCTCATCTGTTTCTTGTCTGCTTAGAATTCTAGCTGCTATATTTATACTTTTACCTGTTTTAAAGATTATGTCTGTGGATTATAACTGAGCTTTTATCTGCACTGCTTAATTTCTGACCCATATTACCATAATCTGCTCTACGTAGGAGTTGTCTGGCATGACTGGAGAAGTTAAGTGCTCTGCACTAGTTTCAACACCTTGAATTTTTAAATTGCATTTTAGTTTTAAAAGTACTAATTTCACACTTAACACATTTCAGAAGGGAGGAAAAAAAGGGTTTGCTGAAGTCTTTTGCCATTAATTTAGCAAGTTCCAAGGAAAGTTCAGGGCTGTTTGGCTTAATTTAAGCAGGGTTACTTTGAAATGCAGGTTACATGACTTCAAATTTCTACTTCCCAAACAGGCTGAAAATCGGTCATCAAATTGTTCCATCAAAGTCCAAAGCAATGTTAATAACACTGCTTATGTCTTGGTCATTGCTAGTTCTACAAAGCATTAGTATTAGGAAGCTGGATCCCCATAGTTGCCTCAGCTCACCAAGACTTTTCATGCCAGTGCTTTCACTAGAGGCAGAAAAACATGAATAATATTGTAGAGGAGGTTTATTACAACCAAACAGTTTTCTTGGTAAGTTTGTTCTAAGTTCAATCCCATTTCCATGTCCTGTTTGCTTCTGAACACCCCAGAAGTCATCTGGAGAGCTTGGGAGCATTTAAGTGAAACCTGAGTGTTTTTTGCTACTGGCATCACTGATGGTGCTTTCTCGACTGAACAGTGTACAGCGGCAGAGGACTCCTTTCCCTCAAGCAGATCCCTGCATGCTTGTCCTTGCTGTCTCTTTTCCCTCACCCTCAGGTCTTGGTCAGACACAAATGGGGAGAAGGATCCAAGGATCCTCATTAACCTGGCCTGGTGCTTCTTGCAGGGGACATTAAGTGGATGGAAATCCTCTGTGGAGAAGAGAGGTTAGACACATTAGGACTTCAGACCTTCCTGACACAGGTGCCTCCAATCCAAGCAGGGACTGGACACATGCTTGCCCCAAGTACATGGCATTACAGTCCTTGCCCCACTACCTCTTGCCACCTCTTCCCACTTCTTCATCTGTACCCTCCCTCTCCAAAACCTCCAGAGTCATGGGACACCATCATCTGCCTTCTCCTCACCTGCATCAAGCTCTGTCTGTGATGCCATGAAAACAAATTTCCTAGTGAGGATATAACCAGGCCTGTGCAGCTAGCTTCCTTCCCTTGTCCATTTTCATATCCAAGTGGGACACTGTCAGATAGTGCCCACCAACCAGATGCCTTTTTTGCATGACAGATGCTGCCAGAGATGCTCTGCTTGGTGACCTCCTGTAACCTTCCCACTCATGTCTGGGACCTTAACTGTCACACTCCTTTCTTCTCTTTGCTCCCCATTGTTGTTTCTCCTCATGTCTCTGTTTTCCCTTAGCTTTCTCCTCTCCCAAGAGGTTCTGTTCTGACACCAACAGGGAAAATGACAGCAACTCTGCCTGTGATTTTCTTTAAAGTGGCAGAGGCTTATGTAAAATGTCTTTCCGGATGGCTCTGCCACAGGGAAGGTATTGTCAGGTTGTGCCTGCCTCCTGCTGTTTCACTCCCAGTGGGCTTGGAATGTACTCAGTGCTCTAACCTTTGTATGGTTAAGTCTGCAGAAGGTTCCTGAGCTGTTGAGTTAGATGAAGGCCTTATATTGGACTGAGGACCTGAGTTTACTGGGAAAAAAAAAAAAGAGTTATTTTTGGGCCATCAATATTCAAAAAAGGGACAAAGAGAAAAGTGTTGCTTTCACTGGCAGATATACCATCTAATGGGATGAGGTCATATAAAGTGTAACTGATGGTGAAGAAGACAATGTCTAGGTGCAAGGGAAGCAGGAGCTGGTGAGGAGCTCAGCAGCAGCCAGTGCAGGAACACATTTCCTGTGAGAGGTAACTGCAGCAATGGTTCAATAGGAACTGAAGCCACCTCTAGCTGCTCAAGGGGAGGAAGATTTAGAAGTCAGGGAGATGTTTCAGGAAGGCAGAAATGAGAAAAAATCTGAAGAAGAAGTCATGTTTTGCCATAAAAACTTCCTCAAGGGGCATTTTTACGCCCACAATTTTGCTACACCCCCACACTCCCAACCCAGAAAAGCCCTAACATTGAAACATCTGCTGTTGCTCGTGCACTTATCAAACACATAAAGGAAAGTTAGACCTGAATCTGATCTCTCTGAAGTCTGCATTTTCATAAATATTTCCATTTAGAAATTTGTGAATTTCAGCTTGAGTTGGTAACTCTGCTTTGTTCACCTCACCCTACATCCCCAAGAGAGTAGAGAGAAAAATGAAAAGATTTTAACTACTTCTAATCATGGCAATTCAGTACAATGGCATCAAGACAAAGATAAGATGAGAAATAAGGTAGTTCTCCTGCTTTCCTTGTTCCCTTAGTTTAAGTGATAATTTTCATACTTTACCTTTGAAAAATATAATTACAGTAATTGGAATGTGACTATTTCTGAGAGTTTTGCTATGCAGTCCTTTTTCCCCTTGTCATTTGTGTCTTTTAAACTAATACAAGATCTTTAGTCTACTAAATAAATATGTGGGATCTGATTCTCTGCTGTGTACATGCATATAGTGCTTCTTGGGCAGCTAAAAGCTGCATTAATGCCGGCATAAGCAGCCACAGGAGACCCTGCCCTGGAAAAAAGGGAGGTTAGAAACTTTTTCAGATTTTCTGGGACACAACGAGGTACAAGCACTATTGAGGGATATGTCTTATCTGGCTCTCATCATGTAAACATGAGGCTGATTAGCTGTTCCTGAGAACAGAACAGGAGAAGCAGCTGAGTCCACAGGCGTAGGTGCTCAAGAGAGAGGGAAAAAGGTTTCTGTTTCTTGCAGAAGGGGTGTCCTGGGTTCAGCAGTAGCAGTCATTTTTGTCCTTCTAAGTGGCTGGTGCAGCACTGCGTTTTTGACTTTCAGCCTGGGAACTGCACTGATTACACCAGTGTTTTCAGTTACTGCTTGGTAATATTTTGGTCTGACCAAAGACTTTCTGAGTCTCATGCTCTGCCAGGGAGGAGGGGAAGCTAGGAGGAAGCAGAGACAGGATACCTGACCCAAACTGACCAAAGAGGTATTCCATACTACAGCACGTCATGCTCAGGATATAAAAGTGGAGGGCAGAGACCCAGAAGGGTGGGGGTGCACTGCTTGGTCAGGCTGGGTAAGTAGTGAGCAGTTGTATTTTCTTCCCTTGTATTTGCCTTGTCATATTATTATTGGTGGTAGCATCAGTGGAAAAGGTGAGAGTGCCTGAGGGTTAGTCAGATGTCTGGGTAGTGGGGCATACTATGTACAAGAAGAGGCTGAGGGAGTCTGGCATGTTCAGCCTGAGAAGAGATGGTTTTATGGGGGGATAACAGCATCCTAGTAAGGGATATAAAAAAAGTGGGATATAGAAAAAGTGGTGCTGGACCCTTTTTCATAGATGCAAAGAAAGAAGACAAGAGGCTACAAACCCAAGTTGCAGAAAGGTAATAGGTCAATATAAGTGAAAAGGATTTCACAAGGTCTTTTAGGAGATGGAAGAGGTAGTCCAGAGAAGCTGTGCAATTTCCATCCTTGAAGATATCCTGACCTAACTTCACCCTGTGTCCTGCTTTGTTCAGAACTATTACTATATGAGATCAAGAGGTCTTTTTCCACCTAAATCAGCCTTCTGCAATTTCCACCAGCATCAGCTGAACTCTACTTGGACATGGGGTGAATTGCTTGAACCTTTGGCATCATGTTCTGTTCAGCTAGCATGCATGGTTCTAGTAGTGCATGTAGTCTGACACATTTTGGAAGCTTCCACCCTTACAGAAATAAGTTAGAGCTTATTTTTGTTCTTTCCCCTGAATAATCTTCCTAGTTGACAATCACACAGTACCATTATATCCATTAATTAACACTAAAACCATCTCCTTGAAAGTAAATAATATTCTGCAGTCATGAGCTTGAGTCTTTTCTTCAGTACTGCATCAAATTGATGGTCAAAGGAAGAAAGCAGGAGAGGGCATATGTTTGTGCATGTGTTCACACTCTCTGGTAAGTCTAATACTGAACAGGTTTGGCACCTCAGCATGGTCAAATGCTTTTATTTGTAATATCTGGATGGATTAGAAAGGTCATGCTACAACAGATATCCATAGTTTGGCTGTTCCTTAGCTCACTAGAGGCATAGTTCGTGTTTGAGCTCCTCTTAAGCTAAAGCCAGTGCAAAAGGTCATGATACTTGGGATTCTTAATTCAGCTCTTAGGCTGTGTTTCATTTTCTGTTATAGATATAGCTTTTTGCGCATTACCTGGAGATGGAGCCAAGGCTTTGGGAGAATACTGCTGGGGTCAGAAGAACAGAATGGGTTTGACACTTTTAATGTATTTTCTGTTCATGCCATTATACTGTGTGAATAATACTATTTTATTTAATTTAATCCTTTTCACTTCAGTTTTACTTAAGTCTTTTTAATGCTTGCCAAATTTCTGTGTACCTCTCAGTACAAAAAACTCAGATAAATGTATGATAATATAATTCAGCTTCATTGACTTTGCATTCAGTTGGAGAAAAGCAAAAAGGTGTCTCTTGATGTCTTCTCTTTTAGTGAATACATTTCAGTAACTTCTCATTCTGGTCTATTTTGTTCCATCCGTTTTAAAATGATGATTAAATAGAAAATAATCCAGTGAAAATGGGGAACAGCAAAATAACAGTGATTCCAGATATCCCTTTAGAAAATGGTGTCTAGACTGTTAGCATTTTCTAGCTTTTTAAAGGAGCCCCTTTTCCACTATTGTGAACCCGAACTATCTATGGCGATTTTCTTTTTGGGAAGGTGCTTCATATGCCAAAAAAGCTTCCAGATATATCACATGCTTGGTGACTCAACAAATAGGTTAGTCAGAGTGGGTACTTTTTTTAGTGATTCCTACTTTTTAAACTAATTTGAACTAGTATGACTGAAGCACAAGAAGGTGGAGTGACTTCCTGACAGTCACACTGTGAGTCAGTGGGTCTGTACCTCCAGGCTTCCCATATTTTTATTCCAACCACTGAGAAGACCACATGGCATCTTCTTGGCATGCATTGAGGTTTCACAGCTGAGAGGTGAAGGCTGGAAAGCTTTTGCTGATGATGAGTGAGCTGGTGATTTTACAGCAGAAGTTCTTAATGTAGGACACAATCCAGTCAGCAGCAATCAGTTGGCTTCTTGTCCATTCAACTCACCTCTTGTTTGTGGAGCTGTTCTGAGACATTTTCCTACAGCACTGCCACTCACCACAGTCTTTCCTTACCATGGGAGACAGGAAAATCGCAGTGGTTTCTGTTCCCAGGGCTCAATGTCAACCTTTCGTAGTTTTGGTTGGTGAGGTTCGTAGGCTTATTTTTGCTCATAGCTTCAATTTTTGAATGAACTCTTTCCTCTCCTCCTCTCCAAAACCCAAAACAAAAAAAAAAAATCAGCTGAAATAGCCAATTTTTGCCAGCTTTCAGATGGAAACCATGTAAACCCACTGATCTTGGCCTGGTGCCTGCCGGAAACTATAAATAGGACTGTTCGACTGAAACTTAGCCCTGGTTTACTCAAGCCACAACCCAAAGTTGTGAGACAGTCTCTGAACCCAAGTGGATGTTTTGGAGTGCGTTGACCAAATATGGTGGCTGTAAGAAAATCAGAATTCTGCTGAGTTACCTGTTTGGTTTGGGGTTTCATTGCAGAAGTTTTTACAGTTGTATTTACCAACAAATGCTCTGAAACTTTTTTCTAGGTACCTCTTATGTAAGGAGCTTTGGCCTGGTGACTTCTGCTTTTCAGCATCTCTAATTTATAGAATCATAAAATAGTTAGGGTTGGAAAGGACCTTAAGATCATTTAGTTCCAATCCCCCCTGCCATGGGCAGAGACACCTCACACTAAACCAAGGCTATGTCCATTCTGACCTTGAACACAGCCAGCAATGGAGCATTCACAACTTCCCTGGGAAACCCATTCCCGTGCCTCACCACCCTCACAGTAAAAAATTTCTGCCTCAGATCCAATCTAAACTTTTCCTGTTTAAGTTTGAATTCATTATCCCTTGTCCTGTCAATACAGTCCCTAGTAAAGAGTCCCTCACCAGCATCCCTATAGGCCCCTTCAGATATTGGAAGGTTACTATGAGGTCTCCACACAGCCTTCTCTTCTCCAGGCTGAACAGCTCCAACTCTCTCATCCTATTTTCATAGGGGAGGTGCTCTAGCAACCTGATCATCCTCGTGGCCCTCCTCTGCACTTGTTCCAACAGTTTCATGCCCTTTTTATGTTGAGAACACCAGAACTGCAGACTATACTCCAAATGAGGTCTCACAAGAGCAAAGTAGAGGGGCAGGATTACCTCCCTCGACCTGCTGGTCACGCTCCTTTTGATGTAGCCCAGGGCACGGTTGGCTTTCTGGGCTGCAAGAGCACACTGCCGGGTCATGTTCATTTTGGTTTCATCAACCAACACACTCAAGTCCTTCTCCACAGGGCTACTATCAATCTCTTCTCTGCTCAACTGTAGCTGTTCCTGGGAT
>JASSUY010034982.1:0-22615 GCA_032466535.1 Forpus xanthops | reverse complement strand
TGGTAGCAGTAGTGATTTATGTTATACTTTAGTTACTAAACTGTTCTTTTCTCAACCTGTGGGAGTTGCATTCTTTCGATTCTCCTCCCCCTCCCCCAGGACTGGGGAAGAAAGAGGGGGGAGTGAGTGAGCAGAACTGTTTGAGGGCCTCAAACCACGACAAAGGGGATTGGAACTAGACGATCTTAAGGTCCTTTCCAACCCTAGCTATTCTATGATTTTACGATTCTAAGATTCTCTTAAAAAAAGAGCTGGTATTTCAAGACCACAAAGCATACAGGACCCAGAGAGAGCACTGCACACAAGTAATTTTTAAATTGCTTCTGCTTATTACACAAAGGTAGTAGCAAAAAGCATGCATCAAAGCAGACCTAGTACTGACAGCCTGCAAATTTTCAATCACCACAAGCACCCATTACAAGGTTATGAGCAAAGTTCATGGCAGGCAGCAGGTTCAGTGTCTACACAGAACTACTGTGTTCCAAATGTCCACAAAAAACCTCACATATGGACTTTGTTTCATTTGAGACCTTAGAGATAAATCCTTAAGAATGGCATATTAAAAGAAGGTGTCTAAGTTCATAGTTAAAACCCTAACTTTGTATCTACACAGACTGTAATAAGTCTTTGGTATAACTGGCAATATGCCATGACTGAAGATCACATAGATTACATATTTATATACATGTGCATATATATATATAATTTTCATATTTATATATGCATAAAATAGTAGGATTATGTTAATGATTTTTATGATAACTCAACTAAAATATTTCTCTGACTTCAAAATCAATTTATATTCCACTAACATTTATTTTGGAGGTTTTTCTACTTTAACTACATGGGAAACAGATTTTTTTTCTAAAATGTGCTATATATATAAATAAGTAGAGATGATGGATGTGTGTGGAAATAAACACACAACCTACCCACATACACATAGACATACACACATATATACACATTTATATATATGTATATACCTGTATCTTGAGGTTCAGTCTGCTCTTCATGTTTTGGCTCTGAAAGGAGAGAGTGTTCACTGTAGAGAATATCCTAAAAATTTGTTTTTTAAGCATCCTGTTCATTACTGCTAAATGCTAACAAAGTATGAATACAAAATAGAGTGACCCACTGTTACTGTGCGGGAGCACCATAAGAAACTGCAGAACAGGTAATGATTTTGGAACTAATTCTATGATAAACTGATGCAAGATACTTTGGGAACCTCCATGAACATCTTACTACTGAAGCAGGTATAGGTAACTCTTCTTAAGGGCAGGAACCATGTAAGTGTTCTCTGTTCATGTTACCACTACATATGAAGGAGCATGAAAAGTAATGATCAGAAGTTGCACTTCTCATTCATACATAGGTGTGAAAAACAAGAGAAGTGATTCCTGATTACGAACCAATTGTAAAATAAGTATCTCCTCAAAAGGAGAGTAAACAATTAGCTTAGGGAAAAAGCTAAGTCTGTTTTACATTTCCATCCTATTGAAGCTGATGCATTTCACTAAGCACACCTTAGCTGAGGAAAATAATTTTTTTCTGCTGACTGAGAAAAACTTGCACTAAGGGCTTAAATACACCTTTGGGCCACTTAAAGTCCTACAATGGGATTTTGACTTCCAATCAAAAGGTGGGTGTCAGAATTTCCTTCGTGATGGCAAAGAACAAACCTGAAGGTTTTCTGTCTGCAATACTTTGAAGTTAAGAATCTCTGTCTTTTGCTCAGGTTACATAAACACAGAAAATAAACAGGTGTACTACCATTCTATGTTGAAGACTTGACATGTCTATGTATGTTAAAAGAGGACCAACATGGTAATATAACCTATACACATACTCTACACTTGATTTAGTGCTATAAATTGTTTACATACATGGGGGATTTGAACATAAAAACCCCTAAAACCTTAACTTAGAACATGCAAACTAATGTGACAGCACAGAAAATTTTAAGACAAAGTAATGTCACTTTCATATTAATGAAAGACTTGATACTTTTTACTAAATGCAGCAGCTGTCTTACCATGGTCTTCATTATAATTGTCATGCACTCTATCTTCTGATTAAAGAAAAAAAAGTAAGGAAAGAAAAAACACCAAAAAAATCAATGTAAAAATTAATTGAATTTTAAGATATTAAACACATACAAATAATAATCTACAGTTTATTCAGACAAAATAAGATAATCAAAACTCTAGTATTTTATACTGTATTACAGTTATTAAGAGTTCAACAAAGGTGAAGATTTCTAAAAGATGTTGTAGGAAGAACTGAATCATTTTCTAGCACCATGAGACAGACTTAAAAAGGATAAAACACTATAAGCAGGCTTTTCTTACGCAGTTCATGAACTCATCTACAAATTACACAGAATTCAGAATGGAAATACTCTAATATTGTGTCTATATACAGAGAACTTCTACGATTTTAGAATCCTCCTGTTACGACTTTTTTTTTTTTTTTTGCATGCTTTTTTCCCTTCCCCAGATACTACCTTTTTCCTGACACTCATAATGCCAACTTCAACATCATTGGTAAATTCAAATTATTTTTTGCACAGAAATGCTTCTGTGGGTAACTTAAATTACTAACTGGAAATCTAACCCTCAAAATACAATTCTACCCACTTGGATGAGATTACAGTAGTATTCATATAGGCCTTTGTATTTTTTCAGAATGGAAATAGGAATACAGGTGTAGTAACTCAATATGGAACTAATGCTACCTATGAGCTCCAGCAGCTTAGTTTCCTTTGTTTGGTGTTTTGTTGGGTTTGTTTGTTTTTGGTTTTTTTTTTTAATATATATTTTGGGTTTTTTTTGGTTGTTGTGGGTTTTTTTTTTGGGGGGTGGTTCATTTGTTTTATTTTGTTTGCTTTTTATTTTTGGTTTGGTTGTTTCTCTTGGTTTGAGGACCAGATTCAATGAAACTTCAATGAACAGAAACAAGACTTTGGAGTGTACCTTCATAATGTTCCACAGCATCTTCTAGTATTAACTCAGAGTGACCTTAAATAAAAATATTTAATATTTTATATTCCAATCAAATTTTCATGCAACAATAGCACAAGAGAAGTTTAAAAGATCATATATTTAGCTCAAGAATAACAGAACTAAATGTACTGAGTTAATATTAAAGTGGTTTATTTGAAAGTGAGAGCTGGATTGTAAAACACATTCAAGAAGCTACACTTAAGTCACAAAATACTGTATGTCCGTGATATCTGCATTTACAAGTAGGTCTTTGACAATCCATTGATTAGATGGGAAAATTGCTGACAGAACAAGATATTTATGTATTTCTGGATTGGATTTGTGGAGTGTTGTCCTCACGAATGTAATGTAACATAGTTGAAAAAAACAGGCTTATTTGAAACTACCAAAAATTGTTTGAAAATAAAACTGTGATGAAACAGCCAATATGACATATTACTTCAAAGCATGTTTAAAAATATAAGCATACGTCATTACATTGTCACCTGAAGCCATAAAAATTTACAAACCTGGAGCTTCTGGATCACTTAATGTATTCTCCACATCTGTACTATATTCATATGAAACTGTAAATTAAATATGAAAAAGAGTATTGTTAAAATAAAATCAATTCTTTTAACTTGCATCCATAATGTGTCTGTCAATAGCTAAATGTAGCTCCTTAGCTGAAAACTAACAAAACCTTATAGACACTCGCAACTTGACACATGGCAACCTAATGGAAGGTGTTGGGTCACTCTCTCTTCTAGTCATCTGTCGTATTCCCTGTATGAAAACTAGATCAATGAGAACCATCAGCCTCCCTCAATTTTTTTATAATTATTTTAATAAGATTAAAAAAAATGTAATCTTCCCCATCCTCAAAGTTCTAAAGGAGCTTCTTCACTGATGTCTAGGAGGACCTATTGGTGATGATCTACAGAAGACAAAAGTGAGAAATCAGACCTTGAGAAATATGTACATTTACTTCTGGCATCACAGATCTAGAGCAATTTACTTTTTCTTTTTTTTTTTTATTGCCTAGCTAAACATGTGGCCTGTTTTCCTTTGTGACTACAATTTTTTGCAGTGTTATTAATATGCTCAGTACGATACATCTGACAATGCATGGAATTGAAGGTAAAGTAACTACCCTTTCACTTGGAGAAATCGCAGCTTGAATTCTAAATTGGTAACTGGAAAGCAGCCATCTCCCACAAAGACAGGGATAAGTAGTTTTGATGCATCTAACAAAATTATTTGTCTTATTTGGCATCAAACAGGACTGTAAAGTCCAGAACTAACACTGAGCCAAAGAAGACTGTAACAAACAGAAATCAACGTCTAATGTAAATGGAAGAGGCTGCCTGTACCATAAACAAGCATTAACATCCAGAAGAAAATACTTGGCAGGTAGCAGGGAAACTGTAATATCCATCTTATGTTTCTTTATAATGGGAAACCCTAATACCAATAGCACAATACAAAGATGAATAAACTAACTGGATTAGTCCAGGCAAAATTCCAAAAAAGCTTTAAAGATTAATTAAGGTGTACTGAAATATAATACAAGGCTAGTTCAGAATGAAGTCTTTGGTGCTGACTCACTCTCTAATAGTAGAATTGGCAATAAAGAAACAAAAGGTCCTGAAGGAAAGGTTACAAACCAGATGCTTCTGAAAGGTGAAAGGATCCACGTGAGAACAGAATTTTCTAATGCCAAAAATAACAGTCTAGAATGCCTGGCTGTATAAAAATAGTAATATAAGCAATAAATCTCATTCTCACTTTCTTAGACTGTACAACCACAGATCTCTTGCCTATCCAGATCCCAATCATCCACATCAGCCAGAAACACACAGAAAAGTAAAATGAAGTTTTTGCACCAATGAAGACAGTTTCCATACCTGTCATCATTCTTTTTAGGAAACAACTGCAACAACAAATATGCTACAGTCATCTCATTCAAAGTGAAAATATCCAAGACAATCAAGAATAGTTGTTTGGAGAAAAAGAAAAAAAAAATTCAGAATTATCTACTCCTAAACCAGTCTAACCTTTTCTGTGTTGCTTTCTCATATAATTTGCTACATTTAGGCTGAAAACCAACATTGTCAAGTTTGGATACACAAAATTATACCTGGTGCGTCATATGGTTCAGGCTCCATCGCTTCAAGGTCATCTTCAGAAAGATCAGCATCTAAGAAAGAAACATGTATTTATAAAATTTAAAATTTTTAAATCCATATATGACACTGCAAATCCTTTAACAGAGCACTATATAAGATTATTTATGTACAGTCAAACATCTAAGCAGAAATTTTAAGAAAATTTCTAACATCTGCAGGACAAGTATACAGACTGAAATATTTTATTCTTATATATGGCAGGGGGCTGGAACTAGATGATTTTTAAGGTCCCTTCCAACTCTAACCATTCTATAATTCTAAGATACTGAGAATATGTATATACATATAAACTACACACACTTGTTCAAAAAACGATGACCCTCCACAGAAATTTCTGTATAAACGTGAAGGAAGGAGAACATTCACTTTGCACCCCTATTAGTAATTTTAAAGATTTAAAATAATTGGAATTTTAATTTCTCCTCTATTCCCCTAGTTTAACTTGCACTGTGGATGAATAAAAGAGATACAGAAACAACGACATATAATAGATACAAACTGAAATTAATTCAGTTGCGAAGAAGGAATCCCAGTGTATTTCTAGCAATCAAAACTTTTAGATGATCAGTTACATGAATTTGTTTGTTTTTTTTTTTTTTTTTTTTAAAAAAAAAAGAAGGTATCAAGATTTATGTAAAATTTTCAGTAGTACATCTTAAAAGCGTTAAGAAACATTTTTTTTTCCTAAGCTGGATTTAGATCATATGATTCTTCTTTAATATTTTCATTACAATTTTTATCATCCTGTCAGTGCCCCACGGCAGCAGGATATGAGCATCTTGCTATAAAATGTTATGTTCACAGCAGGACTTACAATATAGTTCATGAATAGCGTTCCCTTAGAGAGCGACATTAGAGTCGCTTAAGCCATGACAGAAGTAGAATGAGACTAAGTGTCTATAAAAGGCTGTGCTAATAAACTCTTAAAATTTAGTTTGTTTAACCAGGAAGTACAGAAGTAGACTCCATACAGATATTACAGAAGTCTCTCTTACTGGGAAGAGGATTTGTTTGGCTGAAAGCCAATATAGCAGTAATTAAACAATAATATATAGTTACCTAGATTCTAAAACTCAAGGCATTAAAATACGTCATTTCAATTAAAAACATTACTATAGACAATACTTGCTGTGGTTGACATTTGTTAAGTCTCTACTGTGAGCAGAAATTATTAATCAATTTTTTAGTGAGACATTTACATTTGTCTCTTATTTTTAACAAAATTTAATTTTCATTATATTTAGTCATTTGTATACCTTTCTGAACTGAATCTGGCGAATCATATGCTTCTGGCAATTCATTCTCTAATTCTGTGAGCAAGTCATCCGTAGCAGTAGCTTCAAGTGTTTCTCCATGTATTTCTTCCTTCCCTTGGTCATTTACACTTTCATCTACATCTTCATGTCTCTCTCCTAATCAATCATACAAATTGTTAGAGAACTCAGAGTCTGGTAAATTCTATCAGCAGCAAACATTCAGTCTTCAGCACATCGTTCATGTTTTTCAACTGGTTTCCAAAGGGGATGAAGAAAGATGACTTGTCTGCACCTTCCAGCAGTATAAACCCAAAGTAACTGCACTGACCTGCCAGCGTCTTCTTTTCACCCACAGTAAAAACCATGTCTGTTTACCTACGCCTGCACTCCACCCAAAGAAGTTTTTGTCAAGTGACTGATCTGAGCTATTGCTACCGCCCCTGGGGAAGAGGCCACAGTTTTAGGATTTTGTGAGTGGACTTCCTTTATTCTCTTGAAAATAACGAATAGCTGATTAGAATGTTTTGTGAAAGCAAAAGTACTTAAAAGTACGTACCAAAACCAGACTCTAAGATTCTAGAGTGTAGCCTACAGTGGTATTTATAAATTCTTCAGTTATTTCTAAGCATTAGTGCATTACCAGGCTGGGAATGGAGAGCTTCACGAAGAACAGACTGAATTTCTTCTTCCAATTCTACGTCAGCATTCTTGTGCTCTAAAAGGATTATAAATTAGAGTGAAAATAAGTGCAAAAGGCAAAGCCTAAACATTAGGTCAAGGCTTGCAGCTTTCAGTAGCCTCCATAAAGTTCGTATTCCATTCCATAAAGTTCTGCAGAGACTAAGTGAATCTCTGCAGCTCACAGTATAACCAAAACAATTTGGGTTTGTTTACCCTTCGGTATGGGAAGTATTGCCTTAATCACACTAAATTCATTCGGAAGATGAATCAGAAGAATTTATTTACACTGCATTCTCTGCATATATATTTTTCTCAGTGGCAGTAATGTTGATAATTTCAGGTAACTATTCAAACCAAGAATTCTTTTTCAAAGTAATTATTTTCATCCATTACTTTCCTACAGTAACTTTCATCCATTACTTTCCTACAATTTAGGCAGCAGCATCAGGATGTCACATTAGTCAACAAAACGTCACTTGCAGAAAGATTTTGTTGGCTTCATAAACAGGTAACATACATACTAGCATTACAGTACCAAGTCACACCAAAACAAATCACAAACTGATTTCAGGGACAAATTATTACCTTCTAACACACCAGCCCAGGACACAACATGAATTTATATGAATTGTTGCCTTCATATAAATGTCCTGAAATTAACACTAAGAAACCCAATGGCACAAAACCAAATCATAATTGCATTTTTCAAATAAAGACCCAAAATAGTACCAAGTTATGTGGTGGAAAGAAACAAAAGTTTTGACTTAGTATATTTTATAAATCATAACTTAAGAAAAGTAATGCAAGTTTTTTAAAAACAAATTCTATATTCTATTTTATTGACCATATGCTCAACATTTGTGGGTTGTGTTAGGTTCACACAAATGTCAAGTAGGATCAGCCTTTTCAAGGAACAGGAGAAAACACATAGTCTCTGAATAACATAAAAATATCAATCACATATATGAAATCTGACATACAAAAGTATTTTTTCTTTTATTTCTCTTAAACCTAATGAATTTTACTAATACTATAGGGCCTATAAAATGTTTACATGATTTTTTTTCTATTTACTGTATTTATGATATATTACTGATTTTAGTGGAAAAGTGAATATTTGGTTAATTATGAAGTTGGTTGTTAGTTTTAGGTTTGGTTGGTTGGTTTTGGGGATTTTGAGGTGGAGAATTTGATGTTATTCTGACTGAATACTGTTGCACACACATCAAAACCACAACGGTGCATCAACAGAAAGTTATTCTGATGGGATATGGTTCCAGTGATAACTATAAGAGCTGACAAGAGTGCCTTCTACACATTTAATTTACAAACTTTTCATTGTCAGTTCTTTATATAAAGTTATCAACAGTGATTCCTGTTAAATCAACTGAAGTGGATAAGCAACACATCAGATCAATGAAAGGTTTATTTTTCTACCCAAAGAAATAACACAACGAGTTAGTCTAGTTTATAAAAGGCCTTACCTGATTCAACATATGACTGCTCAGCAGGCTGGATGGTCTCCTCAGATGCTGGTGATATTTGCTGTGCTGGGACAGATGTTTCTTTAAGGCCTGCATTTTTCAGTTACAAAGTTAACTTCACGCTCTTTTTGATCTTATTCAATTTTAAACTAAGAAAACTGTTTCAATTAAATTAACTGATGCCAAAACTCTCCAAAATGTATTCAGTTACACAGCTGTCCTGATATACAGAGATATATTCAATGATTAAAGTGTATTCAGATAATAAATATGTTTTGAAGAATAACATATAATGAGGAGAAAAAAAGAACAGGAATTTAAGCACATGCTTTTATTTCAAAGTAACTGAACAAATGATGGCTAGTCTCAACATCAATTCAGAATCCAGAAGAAAAATAGGCAACAGGTTTTTCTCACTGTTTTCTCTTTGGACAGAAAGTCAAATAAGGTTACTTCAGTCTTCAATTTCTTTTGACAACTAAATTACTACAGAAAAATTATGACTGATGGCATTTTACCACTAAGATACTTACTATTTATACCACAGTCTTTCTAGATCAAAACACAATGAAAAATGAACCAGTAACAGCAATAATAAGCACCCTTGTAAGAGAGAATTTGCAGCCTTGAAAGATTACACCACATCTTAAGATACATCCTCAAGATAAAGAATGCATTGGTATTAGCCTGAACTATTCTTTAGGAAGGTTTCAAGCAAGACTTAAGCAACAGAGGTTCAGACTGGGTGTAAGAAAAACAAAAACATAACCAAAACAAACCCAAACTTACACACACCCACCCCATGAGGACAGTGAAATCAGTGGAAAAAAATAACACAGAAAGGTTGTGCATTCTCATTCTTGGAGGTTTTAAAGGCCACACTAGATAACGGCCACTGTAACCTAGTCATATCTTTGAGATGACCACATTTTGAGCAGAATGTTGTAATAAGGATCTCCTGAAGTCCCTTCTAAATGGAATTATCCTATAATTTTTCTAAGGTTCACATTTAAGTTCCAAGATCAATAAAGATGAAGACAAAACTACTTTAAGCACACACACTGCTCCAAACAAAGTAGTTTCTCAAGACCTGTATGCACAGAAATCAGTAGAAATACAGTATTTAAGAAAGCAGAGGCTACACTAATGAGCACCCCTTACTGCTAATAGCCTTGGAAAAGTAACTTTAAGGGGAACAAGTACTATATTTCAAGTCAGTAAAGCTTGAGTTTTTTTGTTTGGGACCTGTTTTTAATTGCCATGTTTGTACTGAAGTCAAACATATCTCAGTATCAGTAGGATTAGTATGCCTCAAAACAACTTTCTGTAAACTAGAGAGATTTCATTTTATGCATTGTGAGAAAAACATATATTTATTCTACTGCTCTATGTAAATAATGGGAACAGAAATAACAGGATTAATTCTACTCACACCTTTTTATATTATTCAAGTTACATGAAGATAAGTAGTTAGGCTGTATCTAGAAGCACTGTAACCAAGAGTCCACTACTATGGAATCAAGATAAGAAGCTAGAAAGAAAGCACCAAATTTAGACTCCATTTTTTGCCATTTTTTTCTGCACCATTAAAAGACCCTGAAGCATTAAAAAATGTTACGAAGGCTGGCATTAATCTTTTACTGCATTAATATTAATGGCTACAAGAGTAAGAAGTCACTTCCATCTTTAACTACATAGTAAAATAAACTCAGTTACTCTTATAAGCCGCTGCTTCACACTTTAGAATCTCTAAGCATAAACTGACACTTGTTTTCAAAAATACAGCTCCCTTACATATACACCTTTTTAAATAAGTCCTCATATTCTTTGACAACCTGCATCTCCAATTCCAGACAACCACTTGCTTTGCTTCATGAATAAATGGATTCAAAGTATTTCAAAAGATAATATTGGACTGCCAACCAGAGTGTTGTGAAAGGAAAAGAGACTAAAACAGGTATTTCTTCTTTGTTTTGCTAGCATAATTCCCAACTTTGTTTTCAGGCTTCTATACACATCTATGATGTGTTTATCATCAATTCATATTCAACCCTGTCAAGTATGTAAAACATTTACTTTTTGCAAGATACTATTTTGTCTCATTTTTATTAAAATAAAGTTGCACTCAGTTTTTACTCGTGTAGTGCATTCTTTGAGCTTACGTGGTAACCTGTTAAGTTAAATGACCGCACTATTTCATGGAAATACACAACAGCACAACAGATGTCTGGGACAAAAAACCTCATTTTATTGTGTGGCTATCCATATAGCCTGGTGTGCTGCTTAAATAAAATGAAGCAAAAATTAAAAGGGGAGTAAAAAAACTGAAACAAAACCCCACAACAAAACTTTTTTTAGTACCAGCTAAACTTCAGGTCACAGATACAATATGTTAATCAGAAAGGCAACTAATTCCAAATTCACACCCAGACAGTTACTTAAGTGTGATTTGAGTGCTCTTCTGTTAATAGCACTTATCAGACCAAAGATTAATAAACACATCTACATCTTCAAAACCTAAAAAAGAATGCTCATTATGCAAGTACATTTATTAGATCTTCATTCTGTTGGGTTTTGCTAAGCATTACAATGTTCATAACACACACACCTTTCAATTCCTTCTTCACATATATATAAATATTTAGAAAATAGCTCAGTATTTGATCTGTTAATATCACAACTAGAATCTTAATCTACATACTATTTTCTACAGCTTTCAATTAAACTATTTTTTGTAAGTTTTCTCTAAAAAAAACCCAACAGATTAAATTTTACCCTACCACTTTTTATACCTGTAGGGATCAAAGCATCTTACACAGACATGTATGCTCTTTACTGGAAGTCTGAGGTAAGTGTATTGCCAACTGCTATAGACAAAATTTACGTAAAAATAGAAAGAGAAGCAATCATCATGATTCTAATGTTACACCACCACCCACATATACATACTTATGCTCAATTTCACTCCTTCGTTTTGTTTTCTTTAAAATGATACTGCATTATAATAAAACTTTAATTTTAAATATAAATTTCATTCTGAATCTTGTGTAATTTTATCCTGCAATTAGTATTTTAATATACCAAACAATATTCTTTCCCTGGTTAAATTAGAATATACTGCTTTCCTATATAAACATGAAAGCAATTATAGATTCAATAACGTACTAAAATATTTCTGCAGAAATGTTTCGTAACTTTATTTTAATGAGACTGATGGATAAATCATTATTTTGTGCTAAAAATACAAGAACTATAAGAGCAAACTAACCCAGGAGCTTGTTTACAGAAGTATCATGTACTTGAAAAGTGTTGTTTGTAGAAAACAGTAACTGCAAAAATAAGTAAGGTGTTCTCCAATCAAGTTCAACCAGAATACAGTAGTAGTAAGCAGTGCATCACTTAAAATGTGACTGGAATCCAACAATATCCATCAATGTTTAAATAGGCGGCTTATATTTCAGAAATGTTCACTAACAGAACATCAGGAAACTCAGAAAAATCAGGACACAGTTAACTGAAAATTGATGATGATTCCAATGAATCAAGTTTTCAGACCTAAAGACAGCTAAAAAAAATAAAGGAAAGAAGAAAGCAGAACATATTGTCACAGGATCAATAAGCAAAAGTATTGCAACATTTTTTGTTGAGTAGACAGTGAAGTTTCATACTAACACAACACTAAAGTTGGTTTGAATGTGTATTAAATAGTTTTCTCAGCATACATAGGGGAAAAAAAGTTTAGTGGAGAGTAATTTAGATTTACTTGCTAGGTTCCTATGACAATACATTCCATTAATACTCCTCTTGGTTGTTTTTATGAAACAGAAATCTATTTTCCTCTTAGTTTCCATTTTAGGTGTCAGAAAATCCTCTTAATGCTGCTTTTAAACTAGTATTTGGTATACAACATTGCATTTTCATCCCCACATCAAGAAAAAAGCAACTTAACATGAGGAAACAATGAAAGAGCAGGACAACCCAAGAGATTCAGGGTATGCCTGAAGTAATTTGCATCGATTACACATTTGATTGTTTTCAATACACAGTTACACAGGCATATTCACATATGTACATATTTGAGATTCACAGAAGACATTTTTTGCTTTGTGTTTACACTGCAAGGACACAACAGTTCAAAAAAATATTATTATATGTAGCCTTTTTTCACACTTATTTCCAGAAAATATTATGTTCTTATTGCCATATTTACCACATTCATATGAACATGCTGAATTTCTCATTCTTCAGGTCTGTTCGGCAGTAGCACAACTGATACTCTGTTTAGTTCTTCTCTTTTTTGTCTTCCTTGGATTGGTTTTTAGCTACTTTTTTTGTTTCTTTCTCTTTTCCCACCTGATTAGAACCATCCTTTTCACTGGCTGATTTTTTTGTAGACTCCTTGGATTTTACATTTTTCTCTAAGCTTTTTTCCTTTTCTCTGTCTCTTTTAGCCTTGTCAGAATCTTTCTTTATTTTATTCTTATCAACAGCCTTCTTGTCCTTTCGATCAGTAGAATCTTTTCCTTTCCTGGCTTTCTTTTTTTCTTCCTCATCTTTGTTATTCTCCTTCCTGGATTCTTGCTTCTCCCTTAATTTCTTGAGTGGTTCTTTAACAGCTTCTTTTACTTTTTAGTTTTTCATTTAAAAAAGAGGAAATGTTCAATAAAAAAAAACATTCTTAGATCAGAAAACACCTTATGAGCAACCACCTAAAAGCTTTGATTGAATTATTACTTAATGTTTGTTAGGTGCCAACTTAAACTTGTATAATGAAATATTTGAGCTTTAAGCAATTTAAACAATTAGTTTTGACTTTCAGCAGTATCTCACGCCATGCAGCCAGCCAATAAATAACCTCAGTTCACTGCAACTGCATCCAAATAAAGCATTATATTAAAAAACATGCCTCTATTCGCTTACTATTAACTAACTTGTGCAGAATGCTAAAATGAGTTTTGCCTGTAAGCATGAAAAGCACAGTAAATTTACAATCTTTGACACCAGATCCTACAGGTTGGACAATGGTAGGTTCTATAAGTGTCAAGAGCATCATCAAAATAATTCTTCTTCCAATTTTCTCAACTTTCTAAAACTACAAATGCAAGTGTTATAACACCACAAATGCATATTACGTTCTACTGACATTGTTACCTCTGATTAAACCAAGACTTAAAAATGTACCTGAAGCATATATTTTACAAAAATAAGAAATAAGTACATCATAAGTAAGAAGAAACAGCAATGCCCTGCTGAATTAAATGAATTCCAAGAAGGTTTACTTGGTTCACATATATGCAGTGAAATCAAAGTAACAACTGTAAATTAATTCCTACATTTTCCACATGCAGTGTTAATAATATTTTTTTTTTGCTTGATTTGCTTTTGGAGTTGTATCCTTTGTGCTTATTTTTTCTCTTTCAAATTACATTTGGCTGTGACACAGTATCTAGGCAATGCATCTGAAGAACAGTCAGAACAACATCCTTGGAATTTAGATATTTAATATTTACTTCCAGTTTGCCCACGTTGCAAAAATAGGTGTCAGTATCAGTAGCATTCTCCAGAATAATTTTTAACTCAATAAAATTCATTACTTTTTCCATAAAATCTCTGCATGCAGCTGTCCTGGATTCCAACAGCAGCATTCATATTTGATTTAAATACAGCATTTACATTTAATTTTAAAATTAATACCCTCATATTAGTAAAAAAGCAATCACAATTTCATATATAAAATATGACAGCTCTGTTTTTATTCAGACTTCTGAGAAAAATCGCAGTCTGTGAGGTAAAAAGCAGGCAAGCAACATCGTGTAACATCTGCCCCTAACCGCTGTGTAGCATTTCTGCAGAATGAACAATTCAATCACACAGCTCAGACTAAAAGGAACGGCATCATATATTCTTGCAAATGTTTTTTGCCATAAAGCATTCGAACTGTATCATACCATTTCTTCATTCTTACATCAAACACTGACAAATAATGAAAAACTCAGAAACTAGATGATCTGAAGTTCCTTTCCAACCCTAACTATTCTATGACTTGCTAAATTACATTTATTACATTCTTAGAAACAAGCAATTTGCAACCAAGTCATACCAAGCACAATGTGGAACAAATGCTGAAAATTTCAGCTTACACAGAAGATGCTAAGAGAAGTCGCATTCATACATGAGCATGAGAGAATCCCTCAGGAAATGCATCTTTTCACCGATGAGATTTTATATTATAAAGAGTGTGCATTTTTCACATACTGCTAGAAAAATCACGTTAGTCTAAATGCCTTTAATGAAACAAAGAGACTGTGTTCTTCACATAACGCCATGCTGTGTGGAAATAGCTGAGTGTATCTAAGAAATCAAGTACCTGAACTACATCTGGTACCTTGGTGTGTTGCTAAGGCTAATTAGATTTCTTAGCCTCTCTGTTCACTGAAATATTTAGACCATTATGTCCTATTCATACAGAAATGTAATTATAAGTAACTTTTATGGCATAAATTGGTTGCAAGCTATCCTACTTCAAGCTTTTGGAAAAAATTATAAGTTTCAACATGGCAATCAATGCTGCAATGATATTAAAAGGGAAGTTATTGAATTTTACCTGAATGTCTCCTTCCATGAGGAAGAAATGGATTAAACTACTGAAGTACAGACTTGAGTAGAAATTAAGGTCCTCAAGTCCAATTACACTATAGTATTAAGAAACCATATAAGATAACTAAAGGAGGATTTCACAGAGAGTAAAATCTGCATATAAATCAGAACATTTTTTTTTCTTTTGCTTTTTAAACACATGCATAATATGAAGTTACCATGAACTACTTGTAATCCAGACAAAACAACTTTTGTGAAAAAGTAAAAATTGCACAAACAAAATCTCTAGTTAGGAGAGCACTCACATGGCCATTAAATTACAATCAGTATTAAAAAAAAAACACCACCAAAACAATGAAAAATGAGATGGATAATAGCTTGCTGTACCATTAGACAACACTTAGCCAACATAGCTAGTATTAGTAAACATTATTATAATCTCCAGTTTGTATTTGCAATGTGCATGCATTTCAGACATCATTATCTGCATAAAGTTCCAAAAGAAAAAGAACATTAAGAATACCTTTGACTCTAGTTTTTTTCTTGGCTACCCCTCCTGGCTCCTCACCTGATTTGTTGCAAAATGGAAATAGGTTATGAAAACATCTGTGCTGTTCAACAAACATGACATAAAATTTTCAACTTTGCTACGCTATGTAAAAAGTTATCTTTACACAGTATACTGCAGTGCAATGGAGATGATGTTAACTCATTAAGAATAAAGCATCATCAGTAGGAAGACCACCACAAGCACTCATAAGGAAGACTAAAAATCCAAGAAAATATCATATTACTAGATTGATGATACTTAAGATGTTTCTAACCTCACAGAGCTAGCTCAGCTCACTCCAGACAGTGTAATGCCACATAATTATGACCAATATCCCAGCTGATTTTTCTGCTAGGTATTGAGATCTCTTGCAAACCCACTAACTTATGTTTCAATATAATTTTATAAATATTTAATAAACATTAACTTTACAGATCTTTAAGCACATATGTAATGTAGGTTATATAAATTGAGTATTTTCTTACAATGAATTACTATGTTTATCAACTGCAGAACGTGTGCTTTAGCAAAGATACTCGGTCATATTTCATTTCAGCTAAAATAGTGTTTTGCTTAAGGTTATTTGGTTATTTAAGGCTATTGAGACTTTCATTAAAAAAAAAACAACCTCACTCTCTAAAGTCAGGAGCTGCCCTATTTCCCCAATGTAACTAACAGAAACAGGTTATTCAACACCTTGATTGTTCTTCATATGTAGATACACAAAATATTTGAAGGCAAAACCCTTTCACCCACCCCACCCAAAAAAGAGAACCAAATTAGCCTTATCTTCTAACACTGTCAAAATATATAGGATTATCACCATCATGCTGCTGTGGATTAAGACCTAAACCATAACAGAACTACCTTAACAATAAAAATCTTGCGCATTGCTACCCAAAAAGCAACTAGAAAGTTATGTTAAATATATTTTTAAAACTGATACAGAAACTTACTAAATTAGAAGACATATTCCCGTGTCACAATATTAGGCTTCTCATTCTGATATATAAAGTCCAACATTAGACATCTGAACCTCAGTCTTAGGTTTACAGTAACAACATACATCAAAAGTTACACTTAAAAACCAATACAAGCTCCCCCCCCCCATTCTACAATTAAAATAAATAATAAAAACATAAATTTAAGAATGTAGCCACTAAAGTTACTGTAATAAACTTGTGTCTGATTTCTATCTTGGAGGCGCTGAAAATATCAAGCATTGACATTATGGGTAATATTTCTTTAAAATGGGTTAGTCAGGTAAAAATATAATTTCTACAATAATTTCCTTACAAACTCATACCTGGAATATAAAAGCCTTTTCTTCCCCTCACAGATTACAATCACTGCTTAAGTCCAGAGTTCTAATATAGCTAAATTCATTATTCAATCTTATTACTTATAGGTAGCGCATGGAAGAAGAAGCAAATAAATTGCTCATAGAAAAGGAAGAGATTCTGACTTTGTTATACTACAACATCAATGAAACTATAAATAATAAAAGATACTCAGCAAAGCTGCACAAAGCCATATTTAAGTTCCCAGCTCCTCCCCTCTTTCCTTAGTAAAATTAAATGTTACTGAGTATTTTAAGATATACTATCATGCGTTCAGCAGTAGCAGTCACTTTTCTCCTTCTTGGTAGCTGGTGCAGCATTGTGGTTTTGATTTTGGGGCTGGGAACAGTGCTGATAACACCAGTGGTTATAGTTATGGTTCAGAATGTTTTGGTCTGACCAAGGACTTTCTGAGTCGCATGCCAATATCATTATTAATATTGGTGGTAGCAGTAGCGGTTTGTGTTATACCTTATAGTTACTAAACTGTTCTTATCTCAACCTGTGGGAGTTGCATTCTTTCGATTCTCTTCCCCATCCCCCTGAGACTGGTGGAAGAAAAAGGAGGGAGGGAGTGAATGAACTGCGTGAGGGCCTTAAATACGACAATACTCTTAAAAGCATGTCTTGTCAGGGAAAACAGAAAATTTTACAAATATCTGTACACATAAAATTATAACACATATTTGAAATTATTTTTAAATGAAAGTAAATGTACCACACTGGAAGAATACAAAATACCTTGTTCTCTGATTATTAATACTTCACTTGCTAAATATTCAGGCAAGCAGTAATTTCTTTCAATCAGCTTCTATACAATGAAGAGTTTTAAGATTCTCAGTAAATTATCAGTGCATGAAGCAATTCTGTAAATCATGCATAGTTTAACATCCTATGAAGAGACCAATTTACGGGAAAAATATTCATTTTGAAATTAATATTTCAAAATCCTAATATTATATAATAATCACAAGACAGAAATACTGCTGCATCTTGACTTCCACTTTGACTGAGTCCCTACAGAAACTACAACCCAGGGAAGTCTCACTTTTGAAGCCCAAAGAGCCTGAAGCAGACATGAGAACAAAACCACTTCACTTTTCTAAGACAGCAATGCCTGGGGCATGTGATAAAATCTGACATCTAAGTAAAACGACTGACAAAGACACAGGCTCTTTCAGCCTTGGGAGACAGAAACCAATGTCTAGAACTTTATAAATCATGTAACTGAGCTTGTGAACCTTTATTCTAAGTTTCAAGTGTCTTCAAACTTTTTCTGAACTACATTTCTACTACATTATAAATGGCCAGAGCTGGCAATACAAAAAGAAATATAGAATTTAGAACCACAAATATGGTTATGATAGAACGTTAGAAATGGCTACTATTGGAGTCAGAGAATTACAAAGTAGACTTCAAAGTTAACATAGTTGGGTTTCCAGTATTTTCCAAAGAACTGTTTTAAGCAGTCATACTAAAAATTAATTATTCATGTCTAAGTGGCTCTTTTTACCTAATGCTTAATGGTACATAATATCTTAACTGATTCTTGGACACTTAGAACATTACAAAGCATTCTAGTTCTGCAACAAAATTCAGTCATTTCCTCTATTTTTACATCATAAATATCTTCAAGGACAACTTCCACAAAAAGAACCCCCAAGTGAGAGCACGGCTTTAGAACTTCAGCAACAAGAGAAAAACATGAATACTAATTTTTATTTAGAAATACAAGAGCACTGCAAAGCAAAACCAAAAGATAATACAAAGCACTCAAGTCTTTTTGAGCAGTTTCATAGATGTCAATGGACAACATCCACATATTTAACAATGTATTGAGAAACCTGATACTTCTTCTTGCACATATAAATTTCTTATTATTCATTTAGTAACACTGAAAACTTTGAAAGCCTTGCTATACAGCAGGTTTTGACAAGTAAAATAAAAACCCTATAAATCAACTTCACCACATCATCTCCCAGCATAAATCCTTTTAACCTACTGCATCATGCAACAAACACAAGCTAATTATTGTGTCTTATCCACTTACATGTGAAAAGGGAAGAGGCTACTTCACATTTACCATAGAAAGCACAGGGTCAAAGTTAGCACTATGCCGCTGACAGGCAGAACTTGATACCCTCTGGGATTTGCTTGAAGCCTTGGTAACAAAGTGTCAAGCTTTAAACAGTAGGGCTTGTTTTCAGATGCTTGATTTACATCACGCAAACCCATCAAAAACTTCCGTCATCATACAGAAAATTAGCAAAAGATGTTAAAATTGCACAACTAAAAATGGAAATACAAATCTGTAAGCCAAAACCATTATTAACCTTTTTTCTCTCCTGTTTTCTTTCTCCAGAAGTGCAAGTCAGAAAAAAGCTATGATTGTTTGCATATGCACCTGCACATAACTATTATCCTGCATTTACAATACTGGATATACAAGGTTTTCCAGTAAACAAAGTATCTTACCGAGAAAGCTAGCACCTGCTTACCTTAAACTTAACTCATTACCTGTATGCATATCAAAGCTTGTAACTGTACCAAATGCAAGGACAAATGCAATGAGTTTTGTTACTTTTTAAATTCACATGAGCATTAAAGATAATAAAATTACTCTCAATACATTCTCAGTAAGTTGCTTTAATAGCTCTTGTTTATTTGTAATTGCATAATTTTAGAAGATAAACCTGAATTGAAGACATAGGGTAGAAAGCATTTTCTTTTTTTGAAATCACAAATACAAATGTTGCATTTTGTATGAGAACATATAAGAAACCAATAGGCATGCCTTGCCTTTATTAGCCTCATCTTAAGAAATCTGTCATGACCAGAAAGACAGCATTTAGTGTATTTCATGCTGTTGTGCCATCATAAAATCCTAGAATAGTCAGGGTTGGAAAGGACCTTAAGATCATCTAGTTCCAACCACCCTGCTACAGGCATTATGATAGCTGTTTAAATGATGGCAAGTGAATAGGAAAAATACCCCAAATTAGTACACTGTACACAACAGCTTTCTCCAGCTCTCAAGTACTAAACAAATAATCTTTACACTATCGTGGTTCCCCCCACTCCATCTGACCGTGAAATGAAATGAAAATCCCAAAGCTTCAATGCATTATTCTCCTATCCCCCCCATCCACTGTAACCTATATGAATAACCGTTATAAAAAATCAATTTCTTCTAAGGCCAGTCAATTGAGACAAACTAATAATGTAAATTACCATAAACCAAAACATACAAGTGGTAAGCCTTATTCACTGACTGACATTGAAACAAATATCAGGAACAGATTGAACACATTCTCAAAGAAGCTTATTATGCACGAGGGGGGTGGGGGGAGAAGTACTGGCAAAAAGCTGTTGCAGTAAGAATTTCAACAGATATGCAAACAATAATGAGATTATTTTCTTCAATTCTAAGTTAATACTATAAATTATGAGCATTGTGGTTTCCTTCCCCATAAAACACTGTCTTACTTTCACATATTGTTGAAGGTGGCCACAGAAGTCTCGGATTCAAACCTTCCATAAATTCTCAGCCATTTCAGATATAAGGGTATTAAGGTTTTTTTTCCCTTACGACTTCTTTACATTAATACCACAACAAAGCAAGGCAGAGCTACAAAGGTTAATGCAGTATTTTGTGTAAAGTTTGTAAACTTCCACTGAAGACTGACAGTTAAAATATCAAATATTTACCAGTGTGAGAAAATGAGAAAGCAAAACATCCCACTTATTTCTAAAAATGCTGGCCAAACTGGAAGACTACTACTTTCGACAGACATCTCCTTCTGGAGCTCTGTAAAGTTTAATATAAATAACCTGTAAGGAATACGAAGGTAGCTAACAAAAACTCCATGCCCAATTTAACATAAAATCACTGAATTCTCAGTCTTAGCTAACTACAACATCTAACAAGTTCCTGTGATTTAAACAATGTATTTTCTTAATTAAAAACACTGCTACTAATTTGCTCCTATTTTAAATTCTCAAACCAAAAAACTGCAGGTAGAAAGCAGCAGCTTTGCCTCTAAAAGTGATTATTCTAAAATGATATCAGAAGGCAAAGCTGCTACAGCTTTTTAACCACAGTTTAAAACCACATTAAAAGTTTCCTGGACTTCTTTTAAAGCATTAATATACTGATTGTGTTTTATATAGCTGATAGCCACCACAAGTTAAACTAAAAAAATAGGTTTCAAATTCCTCAGTTGATTTCAAACACTTTGTGTGGACTTAGATGGAAGAGGTGAGATACAGTTCAGTTTTCATTTTCAGGCGCATGTCATACTCAGCTTAACCTTTTTGCTGTTAAATTGCTTCAAAAAAAAACCAAACCAAACCAAAACACGAAAAAACCTCTGCCATGCTATTATAAACCAGACTCATTTAAATCTTATTATTATCCTCACTAGCAAAGTCCTCCTGCTTGCAGTCACAACAATTAATCCAACACATTAAAATCAAATACCTTATCCTAAACTTTGAGAGCTTTGACAGCTCTGCTCTGCCAAAACCACTGGTGAGGGTTTAACTGTCAATTCAACAGGAGCAACATGAGGCAAGAATGAACGCTTCAGGAAAAAAAGAAACAAATGAAAACCAAAAAACAAACACCTACAATCCAGAAACTAAACACTCTAGGAATTTATATTTCCCCTATGTCCATTCACTCCCAGCTCTCCTACAAATTGTTTATTACCATTATAATTGTGGATTTCCACTCAATAAAAACAAGGAACATCCAGGATATCAAAGCAGAACTTTCTTGGTCTTCATTTTATTTCCCCAGCCAAAGTTACATTTATTTACAGTTTACTGATATAACCAATACCAATTTCAGTGACTGCTTCAACTACTTGAAAGCTGCAATATGTTTATTTCACTTGAAACTTCACCAGATTATCAGTGTATATATTACCTATTTGGTATAAGCTTCATGACACAGAACCCTCATAGTAGAAGTTTTACTCCTTTTAGGGTATCTAGCTCCATTACTAAAGCATCCACAAAAGAATTCCACATTTGATGACAGTATTTCTAATTCATACTGTTATTATTATCCCACAATAGTGACGAAACTCTTACTTCTAATTCAAATTTCCTTCTAAAATTAAAAGAGAAACCAAATAAATCAAGCTCACTTATTTCCTATGTGTCAGATACTTCACAAGTTTCTTCTGCTTGCTAAGAAACTTACCACTAATATTCCACAGATCACTACCACCTGCTTTCATAATGTACAGGGTTCCTCCCCCCCCCACCACCTTTGCTTTATGCTTCATATATATATCATCCTAAAAACATTAAATTTGCATGGTACTTTCTTATATCCAAATCCTAAAATATTTGGAAGAAAATGTGACTAATGTTTTTATGGCTCTATTCCATTCATAAATCTTAAGGAACAGTATCAACATGTCCCAATGTTGGTTTTTTTTTTTTTTTTTTTTTTTTAAAGCATTTTAATTGCTTAATGTTTTAAAATTACAAAAAATGAAGTGTTAATTTTAATTAAAACC
>JASSUY010034980.1:0-16341 GCA_032466535.1 Forpus xanthops | reverse complement strand
TCCCCCCCCCCCCCTCCTCCCCCCCCCCCCCCCCCGCACGCCATCAAATAATTTACACTTCCCCCCTCCCCCCGGGCTCCTTTCTTTAGGGGGGCTGGGGCTTACCTGTGCTCCTCATCCAGGGGTAGATGCGGAAGTTACTGTCGCTTTGCAAATCTGAGTCCCTCTGGTCCGTTTTGCTGCAGTTCTGCTTGGAGGCATCTCCCGGGCACATCATGGAGAGGTTTTGCTCGAAAGGGGAACAGTGCATGTTGAAGGAGCCGGGCTCCAGGCCGTAACCGGAGGAATACATGCTGGGGGGTTGGGGGTGCACGGCGCTGCCGCTGGAGTACAGCCCGGGCATGGAGGCGGCGAAGGGAGGCGTGGATCCGGCCCCATACCCCGTTCGCTGGGTGTTGGAGGCGAAAGCGCAAGAAGTTTGCTCGGGAAAGACTCCGGATGGGAAAACCGAACTTGCGGCTTGATATTTAGAAAATAAAGCATTCGCATAATACAATGAACTCATAATTTGGCCGGGTGATTTGTAGGTCGGGACGTTTTAGTGTCGGTTTTACGAGGTACCGTGATATATTACGGAATTAGAGTCCAGATTTACACCAAAAGGAGCCTTTTTCCTCCCGGCCCGGTGACGCGCGGGCACGTGGCTCCGGCGGCGCCAATCGCCGCCCGCGCCCTCCTCGGGGGCAAAAAGCTGTAGAGCTGCTGGATTTATAAAATATGATAAATAATTGATGCGATATAAACCCCTCCAAGATCTATGCTGGAAGGGGTGAAATTGTGCTGGAGTCGATAAGCAACCTGTAATCAGTTTTCAGCTCAGACGGAGGGAGAAAGAGAAAAGAGGGGGGGATGTTGGGGGCTAAAAGCACGTTGCTGACAAACCAGCGTCTCCCTCTCGGTCTCTCTCTGCTGGAGGAAAAGGAAGGGAGCTCTATTTATCCCTTTATTGATCCCGTCTAAAATTCCCTCCTTCGCACCATTTTCCTGGCTCCGAGGTACTTTTTCACGAGACTGCACATAATTCCCTCCCCCCCATTGACCCTCTTCTCCCCTCTTGCCCCCCCCCCGCAAAAAAAAAAAAGACAAATGTCTCATTGATACCTAATAGTTTAATAGTTTCAGGGCTCTTTTTTTCCAAATGCCATTCAGCTCTATCTGTAATTTATTCCAGTGCCACAGGCTTTGAGCTTCGTATCGAGCTGGCATTTGCTTTTCTTGTTGCGGAAAAGGAGTGTATACAGACCCCTTGTTCGGTGTGTCAGCGGTTCTGCGCGGCTCAGTTGCAGTTAGAAGTCAAACCTCACCAGCTGGCGGCTTTGCTTTCTGCTGGAGAAGCAGAGAGAGCTCCCAAAACGTGGTGTTTTTTTCTCTCTTTTCATAGGGAGGGTTCGGCAGAAGGCAAAGCTTATGCAGGCAGGAGCAGCCACCAGACAATGGGGGCTGTGGACCTGGGGCTGATGCTGTTTCTCCTTTCCCAAGGTTATGTTTCAAGGCGGGGGCGGGGGGGTGGGGAGGAGAGGCTGTGCATCCCCGCACTCCTCTGCTCCATGGCAGGGCCGCTCCAGGAGCAGAAAACAGCTCAACTGCGCGATTGACACGTCTGTTTCTTTATTGCAAGGAGCTGAGTGGGAGGAAGGGAAAGGAGGACCCGGAGCTGGGCTTCGTCTGGCAGGGCCTGGGGAGGGGGGGAGATGGGGAAAGGAGGAAAGAAAAGGGAGGGGGAAAAACAGCAAAACAGCAGACGTTACCTTCAGGAAGGGTTTCCACACAGCCTCCCAACCTGTCACCACCCAGGAGCTAGTTGGGAAGCACAACAAGAGCAGGAGCCGCCGCCGCTGCGCGCCCCTCCCCGCGGAGCCCGGCCGCAGCCCGGCCGCAGCCCGGCCCCGCGCAGCCCCGGCCAGGGCACAGCAGCCTTTGATGGCCAGGCTGCAGCTCCCACACAATTGACTTTTATTTCCTTTCTATCAAAGTGGTCCTGGAGGAAATGGAGCAGGGTAAAAGAATGATGTCACGGGATTCTCGCTTGTAAACTTTATTGTAACTTTCTTCCGCCGCTTCCAGGTTTAGACAATAGAACAAAGTGATGAAAGAACAACAAAATATATCATTAGTTCCCCCAATAAAGTAATTCACGTATACAGTATACATTCTTTTTCACAGTTAACCTAAAGATCACTTTACAACTTGCTTCACTGTGCGCATGCTAACTAAAGGAGAGAAAAACCGCTTTTTTTTCTTAGATTTTTTCTTTTTTTTTCCTTTTTTTTAAGACACATTAAAAAAGTAAAAAAAAAAAAAAAGGAAAGAAAAAGCAAATCCCGAACCAAGGCAAAGAACAGAAGTTGGGAAAGCAAAGAGAGAAGGAGAGATAACTATAGCATAAATAGGCAGTTTCATGTTGTTGGGATGTTTGTCTCGATAGCTACCTCAGTACATACAGATAAACCACAACCAAAAAGGTGAAAATCAAACAAAAATCAAAGGAAAAAGTGCACAAATGTAATTTCACGTAACTCCTATAGCATTGAAAGCTAGGTTAACCAACCCACCCCCCCGGATAGAAGAGAAGGACAGAGAGAAAGACAGAGAGAGAAAGAAGATTTCACAGTCATGTTTTACATAAGCTATTGCGTTACACTACCACTAGTTAATAACTGGCAAAAGGCAGGAGAGACCTCCCGACCACTTTTGCATACTGTTCATTGTATCAAAGGATAATCAGGGAAGTGGTGCTTACAGCTATATTGTTTTACAGCAATAAAAGGTTTCTTTTTTTTTTCTTTTTTCTTTTTTTTTTTCCCTTTCTCTTTTCTATGCATTGTTGGTTTTTATCCCACCCCTTCCTTACATTAACTGCCATTAACGTGGGGCTCGGAGGCTCTGCCACCCCAGCAGCGCTTGCCTTTCAGTCCTTAAAAATCCTTTTATTTCTTGTCCGCCTTCTGTGCTTCCCCTTCCTCGTCCACCTCCTGGGCTCTTTCCATTTTCTGTTTTTCCAGTTCTTCCTGCTCGCATTTGCTGCTGGGAAACTTGTCTTTGTTGTTTTCCTTTTTCCATTTCATCCTCCTGTTCTGGAACCAGATTTTGACCTGCCTTTCTGTCAATCCCAGGGCATGCGAGACCTCGATCCTCCGTTTGCGGGTCAGGTAGGGATTAAATAGAAATTCCTTCTCCAGTTCCAGGGTCTGGTAGCGGCTGTAGGTTTGCCTCCCCCTCCTCCGTCCAGCGGCTGCTGGGGAATTGCAAAGGTTGGGTGGAAGAGGGGAAGAAGAGAAGGAGGTTGAAAGATACATAAACCAGGCTCGGGAATAGGCACACACAGGCTCACACCCGCTCGCACACGTTCACACACACACACGCAGGCACGGGAGGGGGAGGAAGAAAGGACTGGCAGGAGCAAAGGCAGGAAGCGGAGAGGGAAAGGCTCCCGTAGAATATGATACAAGGGAAGATGGTTCTAAAGGAGAAGGGGCGATGGTGGCACGGAAGGGGGGGTCACCCACCAGCCCACTCCGGGCAGCTTAGCTGAAGCCTGCACTTGCACACTTATTATTACCCCGACCACCACCACCAGCACAACAACAACAACAACAGCAGGCTCCGGCTCTTTGGGATGCCGCAAAGAGAGAAAAAAGAGAGCTGCAGCCCGGGGGGAACCAGCAGCACCACCGAAATCCCAAACCAAACGCAAAACAAAAATGAAGGGGCTTTTTAAGGCTATAAAAGTGCCATAAACTTTAAGGACTCTTCCTTCCACAGAAAGCCAGGCTCGCTCAGCCCCCAGAAGAAAAGGTCTCCTTCAGGGTAATTAAACTATAAAGCAATTTACAAGTGCAAAAGTTTACCCCCATAAAGCAGTAAAATACAGTCACTGGGGAAGAAAAAGGGAGCGAGAGAAAGCGAGCAAACGAGAGGGGCAGCGAGAAAGCGCGGGGGGCAGCTCTCCGGGCTCGGGAAATGCCTCCTCGGTTCCTTCCCACCTCGCCTCACCTTGCGGGCGCATCCAGGGAAAGAGCTGGGTCGGAGAAGGGCTCTGCTCCGAGCTCTCCGCCTCCTCTCCGAGGCCGCTGGCAGCGAGCTTGCAGTCCGTGTACTGCACCAAGTCCGAGTCCTGGGCGCTGAAGAGGCTCTGCCTTTGCAAGGGGTCGTAGCCATAGAAGTTGCCGGGGTCCCCATGGCACGCCACGGCGCAGGGATTCTGTTGGTAAGGGGAGCTGGAGAGTGAGGATGCTCCGTGGTAGAACTCCTGGATTTGGGTCGGGTGCTGGAAGGTGCCCCCCGTGCTGGGTCCGTACACCACCGTGGGTCTGCCCCCCAGATCCTGAGCGAACCCGCAGTCATAGTAGTTGGGACGTAAGGAGTCCCCGGTTTTGTATTTGGAGAAGAGTGAGTTGACAAAATAAGAGCTCATTTTAATTGAAATAAGAATATTTGTTTGGAGGAGGAAGAAAATTTCACCAAAAAAAAAAAAAAAAAAAAAAAAAAAAAAAAAAAAAAAAAAAAAAAAGAAGCCAACCAAACCCCGAGCTCGGGAATCTATTTGGAAAAAAAGAAGGCGCTAAGATGCAAAGCAACGACAGTTTGTGATTTCCAGGAATATAAAAGGAGGATATAATCAAAACTCTAAGCCTGCATGATATTGAATTCCTTCCTCCCCCCCCACCCCTAAAAAAAAAAAAAGTCGCCACTTAAAGAGTTCTCGCTTTACATTTCCAAGAAGAGATGCCAGTTCATAAACAGTTTTCAGTGATTTACTTCAGCGCAAATGAGTTGTTTCATATTTTGCAGTGTCTTTTCATGATCATTTGCATCTATTACCAAAACCTCATCCTATTGGCTTCTCCTTACTCCACACGGACTCTGCACCGCATGATTGTGAAAGGAAGAGTGTGAGAGAATAAAGAAGGAAAAGCGAGCGAGGGGGAGCGAGAGGGAGAGGGAGCGAGCGAGGAGCGGAGGGGAAGGGGAAGGAGGTGGGGTGAATATACGGATTAAATATGTTTAACTACCTCCATTAATGAGATATCGCTCGCCTCGCAACAAATCACATACCTAGGCCACCCAAAAGATTGATTTTTGGGGAGGGTTGGAAAATTAAAGAGTAGCGCTCGCAGTCGTTAATTTAGAAATTTTAACGAGGCAGTTTTAGCCTTTTTAAATGTCAGGGTCGCTTTGGAAAACTGTAAAAGAACACGATTTAATTGCTACCAGTTTTAAAAGGTCCTATAAATGTAATTGGTATTTTAATACAAGTTATCAAATCATACAGCTTCTTACCCTAAACATATTTTAAAACAAACGAGGTAGTCATATTTAACATTTTAATGATCAATTTTCTTATTATTGATAAAGGTTTAACTATCACATGAAGGGAATTGCATTTGTAATAGCCCCAAAAAAGGCTGTAAACTGTTTAACAAACTATAAAACGCCATAAAGCCGGGGATGTTGTTGTTGTTTATACCGCACTACATAAAAGCCGTTAGGATTTTACGAGTTCGTTCCTCCACTGCTATAAACCAGAGGTTTCGATTGGACCCGTCCGCGTTGCAGCGAGATGTTGAGGTGTCAATATTGAATTCAAATGATCAGAGTTTTCCATGGATAAGGTTGACTTTCCGCCTTTCTTCCCTCCCACCCCTTTCCTCCAGGACTTGGCCAAGATGCGGTTGGGGGAGATTGGGACTGGAAGGGCCGTGTCGCTTATCGCACCCCGACCAGAACCTTTCTGGTCAGTAGCTGATGGCTGTTCCCTACCTCAACCCCTCCCCAAGAACTTCGATTTTATTTATTTATTTACTTGGTTCATGCTACCCCCAATGAAAACTGGGAGGAGGAGATTGAGGGGGGGCCTAGGGGTGAGAGGCTTTCTATTTTATTGGCATTTGGTAACAACGGAGCAAACTTACCCCTAAGATGCCAACGCTGCAATTTTCCACCATCTAAACACACAGGGGGTAGATTTGGAAATTCATTTATCGCAGTCAGCAAATATTACCGAGACGTATTTCAGTTAATAATGACACAACCCCCCAGCCCAGCGCTGCCCCAGCCCCTCACTATCCCGGCCCTATTTTCCAATCGTTCAACCTTCAATAAGACTTAAAGGCACTCTTTTAAACCTCTATTATTTATTTTTTGGTTTTGCCCTGGGTAGATTGCTGATGCTTCCCATTGCATTCTTCTGTGCGGTTTTGACAAGGGAAAGGTGAATTAAAAGCGGTTTCCCTTGTGCCTGCCTTCAACCGAAGGGCTATTTTCAACCTCCACAACATGGAAAAGAGGAAAAAGTTGCGATGTTTCGGTTAGTTTGTCATGCCAGGGCTTTGGGTGAGAGAATTAAAGATATTGGATTAAAATTGGCAGTGGGAATAGGCAAGGAATTAAGCAAGAGAGAAAGAAAGAGAGTGGGGAAAAGAAAGAAAGAAAACAAAGATAGTAAAGGAGTAAAACTTTAAAACCATCCTCAGAGAAATAATTTAAGTAAATACTTTTCCTTTATTTTGTGTTGGGATCATTTCAGTCGAGTCTAAGAGCCTTTTCAAGTAATTATTGTTGTTGGAGTACTTGCAGTGGTATAATTAAGGCTTTCCCCCTTCTAAAAGACAAGTTGACGTTTTCTTTTTCCCAACACTTTTATTGTCGATTGAGCAGCTTTTGGTTTCATCTGTGAACATAAACCCCCGAAATGATGTGCACAAGTAAATAGAGCTTTGCAGCCTGGCGTGGAGATGCTCGAGTTTTCAAGAGAGGCAAATAGATATGAAAGGAAGAATTGGTTGAGGTATTTTTAGAAGAGGAGCTCTCTCCTATGTGTTTTTACTGGCGTACCCCCTTCCATTGAAGTTCGTAAAGTAAAAAATAACAGGAATTCCCTCCTGTGCGTGGACCCCACGAAGGAGGGAGCGAAGTTGCTCTTGGAAGTTAACATTTTTATCAAGTGCAGTAGAATTTTATGGTCATGATGTAATGGTAACTCACCAAGGCACCAGAAATCAATGGCTGATCTTAAATCATTCCTATACTGTACTCAGATTCCCGATGAAAGGAAAATGTTTCTATTATAAGAAAAAACCCCAAGCTGGGATGTGTGTGTGCGTGTCTGTGTGAGAGAAGATAATTTATAAATACCCAGTGGAGGAAAGATTTATTTGGAATTCATACGGGAAAAAAAAAAGGCAAAAAAAAATAAAAGAACCCCGAACCCTTTCCTATATAAACCCGAAGTTTTCCTGCTCTGCCTTTTCCCCAATGCACGAGGACAGGATTTGTCTTTACTTTGCCTATCTATGCCTGTTTACATTTCTATTTCATTTTATAGCGTTCAAACAGGGCCTGGAGATGCTTAAGCTCTTGAAACAACACATCGCATCCTGCTCTGTTGTGTGCGTCGGGTTAATTTGTTACCTTCTCCTCCAGAATGCTGCTCACCGAGGAACGGGCGTATTTTCTGGTGTGGCTACAGAAAAAGCATTGATTCGGAAAATACCTGTTTCATAGTAATTTGAAAGAGAATTTGAAACCTTTGCCACAGTTCCTTTCTATGTTATTCGGAGCTGAATGTGTAACTGAAGGTCTGGAACGTCTGAATAATTTTTGTCTTGTAATTTTGAAGAAACAAAGGCCAAAATAAAAGTGAACTGATAGAGTTAAAAGTTTACAGCTTGGCTGCTGCATCAGTGGGGTATTTATACGTGTCACAAAAGGCGGTGAGTTAATGGCATTTTGGATTAATTTACAGGGCTTTAGCATTTAAAAATACTTGCAAAGAGCGTTACCAAAAGATGGAGCAACTATACCCAAAATGACCGCTTCAACTTCCAACAAAAGCATATATTGAGTTTTTTTCTAGGCGATGACTATAGACATTAAAGGTATAAAAGAGGCAGAAAGCGCAGATCATTCCAATGGCTGAGGTAAAGAGCCAGGGGAAAATGTCCTGATTCTGTTTGTGCCTTTCTTCCCGAAACCTTCAAACCTCTTTCCCCATCCTAAAAACGTGAATCTTCGCTTTGGAGATAATGAAGCGTCCTCCTGCCTTTACCTGCACCAGCAGAAGACAAAACCCGAGGCGCTACGTTTTTCTCCCCTTTAAATGAACATTTAAAATTGATGCACGTCCCACCTCTCGCTGTATCTCAGCTTCCAGATTTAACTCTCTTTTAAAAATATTTATTTATTTCAGCCTCACATAATTTGCCCTCGCAGGGAAAAAAATAGATGTAACCTATGAAATCGGTAAAATAGCGATAATTAACCGTATATTTTATGCCTCGGGATTATTCATGTTCGTCGGCAAACAGCCGTTAATGAGATCAAGGTGTTACGCGGGGCAACGCGTCCGAGCGCGGTTGACGAGCCTCTAGCGTGGAGCAAGGTCGCCACCTCGCGGCGACGCGCGGCGCTGCAGCCTGCGCAAGGGGGCATAGAGATTTTCTTAGGGGAGGAAGGCAGATGAAGGGGGGTCCCACTCGGACCTGGAGGTATAAAGCAAGCCAAAAAGCGAGGGGAGGAGAGGGGGGGAAAGAGGGGAAAAAAAAAGGGAAAAGCGGGTCCCTCCCCCTCACCCCGCAGAGCTGAAGTTTTCCACGCAGAAAACTGCATCCAGCCGCTCTGCCCCGCAATAAAAGAGGCAAAATGGGTTTGCTTTTGAAAACCTCTATTGTTTCAAATCCCGAGACTAAACAATTGGTCATTCTGTTCTGGAGGGGGAAAGGCCCGAGCTGTAAACCCATAAAGAGCTTCCCAAGCCCAGACGTCTCGCCAGGGTTTGGAGTGTGGGGTGCCCCTGTGTGTGTGTTGTTGTTGTTGTGTGCATGGCTCAGCATTCTGGCAGCCTGGAATTGCTTTAAAGGAAAAAGAGAAAAGCGGGGGGGGGGGGGGGGACAAAAAGAAGGGATAAAAAAGAACAAAGGGAATGATCCAGAGCGCTGGACTTTCACGGCATCTGCAAAAGAAGAACAAATTAGCAAAAGTCCCTCCCCACCTTTTCTCTCCCTCTCTTCTCCCTCCTCCTTATTTTTTCGCTACTCCCTCCCTTAGGGAAAAAAGCAGAAAATAAAGGGGGTAAAAATAAAGAGGGGAACTTTGCATGTGACTGCAGCAGAAAGAAGAGCATTTGCACGTTGGGTTTCCCCACATTCCCAAGTCGTTGCAGTAATTTAGGAGTTCCTGAAAGTTTTCTTGCACTGTTTCCTTTACAGCCGTTTAGTTCCTTAACCTTCAGAAATTTATACCCTATAAAGTTTTATAGCGGTCATATTCTTTTATTGCAGCACACTGCACTGAATTTTCCCTTTTTTTTTCTTTTTATGACAAGTTACTTCCCTTTCTCTCTCTTCCCTCAGTAAACTCCAAATATCTTCCTTCTTCTTTTGTTTTCTTTTCAGAGCTGCCCCAAAGAAAGGATTTTCTTAAAGAAGTGAAATATTGCCCTTTAGAGCGCCCATTATGTTAAAAATTAGTGGAAGGAGATTCCTGGTTATATTTCTCACTACCTGCTTCCTGCAGGGCTGAGCAGGTCTTAGGGTTTGTTTGGGTTTTAAATATAGAGATAGAAACACTTCCCAAGCGCTTGTGTTTCTTCATGAGCAATAAAACGTCAAACGAATTCAGAGACGGAGTTATAGGAACCGCTCATTGAGCCCTTGGAAAAAGGAACCGCGTGTCAAATCCGAGGTGATGCCACGCAGGGGAAGCGGGGTGGGGTTTCCCGATGGTTGGTTTAGGTTCCTGATTTTCCTTTAGCTAAGTTTTCCTTGGGCCGTGGGGGGAATAAAGGAGAGGAAGTCAGATAACGCCAGGGCAGCTCCGCGCCTAGGTCCACTAAGGCTGATGCAGGGACACAACGATGAAACCCTCAAAGCCAAATAACTAAGGGAACAAACAAGCAACCACCGGTAAATGCGCGCCGAGATTAACGATCTCCAGTTTAAAAACCAAGAATCAAATAAACCGTTATCAGAAAGGCAGCGAGTCTGCGTGGACCGGGTGAGCACTTGCTGCTCCAGGGAACGATTCCTTCCATTTGTTTCTGGACATCCTTTCTTAAAACCTAAGCAAAAATTGATTCTCCTAATACACTTTAACGAGCCACGAAAGAAGGCAGAAAAGAAGGAAAATCTCTCTGATTTCTTAGAGGAAGCAGTAGAACACAATGACATATCGCTGCTGTTGTTCTAAAATCGATTTTTATTCTGGAGCATTAAACATCTCTGGAAAATACATCCGGGCTGATGCTACAGAACACAGGTTTCCAACATTATTTTTTCCTTTAAAGTAAGCATATTTCCTAATAAAGTGAACTAACGTTTTAAAATCTATTTAAAAAGAACCTTATATTCGTCTTAAAAATAGCCGCTCTTTACCACAATTCTAAGGAAAGTGAAAAACGTTTCTAAGTCCCAGTGGCCTGCAAACCTCAATGAAGTCATGGGGACGCTTCTGAAAAAACAGAGTAGTGAGGATTTAGGCAAGTCCATGCTCAGTTCGAGATGGGAGGAATATTCCAATTCAGCATGAAGCATTTGAAATTCATCCATCCTTGAGAAGAAGCAAATCAAACTGAAAGATTTGACCGCTCAGCCTTAAACACAGCAGAAACGTCTTTTCCCACCCATTATGTGTTTCAATGAAGAAATTATCTTCTTGCCACCACTTTCTTGTTTTGCCCCAGCTCAAAATGTCTCCGGAAGAGCTTTTCTTAATTTAATTTTGAGGGGGGAGATCAGGGGCTTTGACATGGGGGGGGTTTGGTTACATCGAACTCCCTCCGGCAACAGAACAGTTAAATTTGGGAGCCCTCAGTGAGCCACTTCAGGATGGAAAGTTTTACAGGAGAAAGTCTAGGCACTAGGGAAAAAAAACCCAGCGGACTTTCTGAGGAATGGGTTTAACACTGCAGGTCCGGTGTCTTGTCCAGGGGAAGGCATTTTATATCCCTTTCAGAAGGAATTGGAGAAGGGAGATTTTAGCGCTCCTCCATTCTTATCTCTGAATCACGCAGGGAGGGGGGGGGGGGGGGGAAGAGCAGCAGAAACACTTTCCAAAACCCTGAATCTACCTATCGCTTCTTCCCAGAGCAATCCCTGCCCAGCAGATAAAAGTGGTCCCCCAGAACCTGGCGCTGAGGACACAAGAGTCAGTCAATTCTGAGATCAGATTTGCGCTGCTTCGTTCAGATATACAGCAGAAATAAAAGCCTTTTCTCTCTTTTCCCCCTCCTCACCCTATTACAAGAAGCCACCTTACACTCGCCTTGCTGCTAGGCAGCCTCCTGGCAGCTAAATATACAAATCTGCACACGACGAAAACGAGAGAGGTTTATTTCGACATTTTCCATCCACTATCAACTGCAGAACTCTTCGCATACTTAAAAAAGCCACAGTAGAAACAGAAAACGAGCTTCCACATTCACAGAAACACAGCCACAAACACATTTTACAATACCCACCATATAATCAACTGGTACTAACCTCCCCCCCACCCCACCACCCCCTCCCAAAACAAAGTTAAGTCTTACAGAGATAAAGAGAAACCAACCCCGCCAGGGCGGGATGCTGAAGCCTCCAGCGGGTCTGGCAGAGGAGAAACCAACTCCGGGCGGTGTGACAGGAGCCCGGCGGGGTCGGGGTTTGCTACTCAAAACGCTTCTTCGGGATGAGAAAAATGGGGGGGGGGCAGCGCGGAGGAACCGCATCCCCCGGTGCCAGCAGCGGGACGAGGCTCCCTCCCCGGAAGGCTGCGGGCCCCGGCTCCGGCGTGGCACCGGGCCCCGGGGGAGGCGGGTGGCAATGGGAAGACGTGCCGGGAGCTGGCTTCAGGCATAAAAACCACCATAAAAACCAACCCCACCCAACAAACCCCCCCTCCGTCATTCAAGTATTAAAAGCATCTCAGCAAAGAGGAGCGGGAAGAAAGACACACAGGCCGGGGCTGGCACTTCATCTCTGCAGCAGCTACTGCTTTAGGGAAAGTCAATTCACAATAAATTATAAATATACTACACTAAGAACACAACCGTCCCCTCCCTTACAGCTCTCCTAAGGTAGTTTTTTAACTAGAAAATCCCATTCTTCCCCTCCTCTAAAAGTTAGGAATAAGTTGGCAGGGGTTCTTCCGCCCCTTTTTCTCCTAAATAATTTACAACGCGGCTCTGAGAGTGCCCCACACACTCTCTCGCCTCCCTCCCTGCCTTTTCTCCTCTTCCAAGTGACCCAGTATAAAACTACCAGATGAGGAGGTTTGCCTGTAAAGATCCTATGAAACTTTCAGGTCAAAGTGGCATATCTGCCATGGCACGATTCTGATAAAACAAGCTTTAAAAACAAAAAGGAAGGGGGAAAGAGGGGAGGGGGGGAGGACTAGAAAGAGCCCAGAGCAGTTGGGAGTTGGGCTGTCATTAACCGACTGCCTGGTATAAAGTTGGCGAATTGAAAGTGATTTGTTGGGCGCAATTAAACGCAAGTCTTACGAATGTGTCTGTCTTGCAGGGGTTTAATTAAATCGTCTGATTCCTTGGCCACCTCAACGTGTGAGTGTGTGAGGGGGTGTGAGAGTGTGTGCGAGTGTGCCGGGGTGTTGTGAACGTTATAGAGAATCATTGTCCTTACGTGGATAAAGAGAAACAGCGAAGTTTGGTGGGGGCTCTTGGGGGCCAGTTGTGTTTGCAGTCTTGTTTGCCATGAAGAAAACGCAAGCAGGAGAAGCTGCTGCTCGGACAGGAGCCTGTGTCTATGTTACACTGTAGGGAGAAGAAAAGAAAAAGGCAACAAAAAAAGACAGAGGAAGAAAACAAGAGACCAGAACAAAACCCAGCATGTGTCCCCGAAAGGAGCTGCAGTTTTGACTAAGTTGCCTCTTAAGTGGCAATACTAAGAAGATAAAACAGAAGAATAAGCAACATCTCGCATGCAAAGGTGGAGATGGGGAACGGGGAGGGGTTCCCCCCAGTGTTTGAGGGACTTGGTAGCACTACGGGGGAGGCTGGGAGCTGGGGGGGAAAGGGAGGGAAAGGGGGATGCTGCTTTTCTGGGGGTTCATTCTTTCCCCTGCTCCTTGTTCATTTTCTTCATTTTCATCCTTCGGTTCTGAAACCAGATTTTGACTTGTCTCTCACTCAGGTTCAGGAGTCTGGCCACTTCGTGTCTACGGTCCCTCGTCAGGTACATATTGAATAAAAACTCCTTCTCTAGTTCCAGGGTCTGGTATTTGGTGTAAGGGCATCGTTTTTTCCGGGAGGAGCGGGCGTGCAGCCAGCTGGCAGCTGGGTTGGCTGAAAGAAAAGCAGCGAGATCAATACAGTGCAGCCTGAGTGTTTCTCAGAAGGTTTTAATCATGCCATCAAATATTAAGATTATACACACGCATGTGCACGTCCGGGTGAAGATGCCGCCTGCCCTGGGAGCGAGCAGTGGAGCCAGTAGGGAAATCGCACGGGATCGGCAAGGGCGAACAGACGGCGGGGAGCCCGAGCCCCCCAAAAAGCCACCACCCCCCAAGTTGGGGTCTGGGAACACGCGGGACCGTGTGGGCTGTACTCACAGACCTGCGGCCTTGCACAACCATGCCTATGCACAGGCGTGTTGTTCACACACCCCTGCCTGTGCACACGCACGTTGTCCTGCACACGCATGTTGTCCATGCTCAACCCTGCCTGGGCACACGCACGCTGTCCTGCACATGCATATTGTCCATGCTCAACCCTGCCTGGGCACACGCATGTTGTCCTGCACACGCATGTTCGCCATGCTCAACCCTGCCTGGACACACGCATGTTGTCCTGCACACGCATGTTCGCCATGCTCAACCCTGCCTGGACACACGCATGTTGCCTTGCACACCGCTGCCTATGGAGGGTAACATGCGTGTGCACACGCGTGTTTTGGTGCACACGTGTCTCTGCAAAGCCCCCCCGCTTTGCTCAGGGCCCATCTATATCAGGTAAACATCCACATGCACTTGGAGATTTGCATAACGCCCTTCTCCACGTTACGCACCCTGTGTACAAAGAAATCAACGCCAAAATTACATATATATATATATATATAATGCTTTATAGTCCTGTTTTCCCACGTGTCTTCACATTTACTCCTACAGACACATGGCGCAGGAACAGAGCAGGGAGAGGAGGGCTGAGAAACCTTGCATAAATCCTGCCTATTTCTTTTTCTGGGCTATGTGGCAAGAAACGGTCTCGATTCAGTAAACATCCTCCGAGGGCTGGGTAGGCTCTGCTGCCGGAGGTCTGGACAGTGTTACCCGGAGACATGGACATTTGCAGGGCTGCAAATACAGCCAAGAATAAATAACAGGCTGCCCATCAGCCTCGCGTGTGGGAGAAGCTACGTGGGAATCTCTTGCAAAAAGAACATGACGGGGATTAGCCTATTCAAGGCAGGAGAAAAGGACATTTTAGGAGCTGAAACCATCCCCCTGGCCCCTGCGGTGGTGGAGATCGCACCCAAAGGCGAAGTGGGTTTAGGGTAAATAAAACAGCATCTACTAATCACATGCAAATAGCAGCTGCCCGTTGGGTAACGGAGAGGCGGGAAGGAGGAAAATGAAGGGTTCTAGACAGACCACGTATTTCTATTTTATTTCCTTTTGCCTCCTCTGAAATTATGACTGAAGCCATAAACCCTTACACCAATTAAATGGACCATTATAAATATATACATACACACACGCGCAGCCCATCAGAACGTTTCCTCTACGCAAAATGAAATATATTGAATATTTTGGTAAAAAATAATCCGGTTAATCTTCCCCTGTAAGTACTGCCTCTTACAAATTTGCACGGCTATTTCCTTAATGTAATTGACTTGATCTAATATGCAGAATTAAATATTAAAGAGGAAGAAAGCTGTTAATAATTGATACTGTTAATCCTGCTACCCACCCTTTAATGGCAATGGAGGGCTCTGCTTCCTAACAGAGTTTTAGTCGGGTTGGGTTTATTTTTTGGTCATATTTTGGATCGTTAAAATAGAAGCGATTTTAAACGCCGGGTTTGCTTCAGTTATTCACCCTACACAAATCCCTGAACAGGGAAGTGAATGGAGGGAGGTCCTGGCACATCTTTTCTTTAAAATCCAGCAAATCATTTAACAGATCCCAGTGCCATCCACGGGGCAGAGATTCATTATGAAGAAATACTTGCAAAAATGTAAGGAGTCAGGGAAATTGGTGGGAGCCCTTTCTGCAAAGCAGCTCCATCTTCCAGCCCTGGCAGGCTCTCAACATCAGCCCAAATTAAACTATTATTTAAACCAAAATATGCGTCGTAACCACATGCCAGAGAAACCACACAGCATCCTCTTAGAGCGGGTCCCTGCACTTACTTACAGCTTAATAACATTTTCTTGGACAAGATTTTTATATATTCAATTTCAGGGACATTGAGCACAGGACCTGGATATTTAATTCTCTCAAATCATTCACCTCACGGTTGCAGTTTGTTCTGGATCTCTGCCCAGTACAATAGAATAGGACTTTCTTTTTGTGTGTGTGCGTGAGTGTGTGTCTGTGTGCAAGTTAGATGATAGGAGAAGGGGGAAAAAAGCCACCATAACATCCTGCACAAGGAGAGGAGGAAAGCACGAGGCACGAGGATATTCTGTATTTTCAATCGTAGGGTTGCAGTGGCAATCTCGGCTGCTCTGCCACTTTAGGGGAGGGGGGGGTAGAAGCTAATTCAAGGGGAAAAAGAACGGCTGTGTCAGTTCATCCTGCACAGGCTGCGAGGAGCTGGACCCTCTGCCAGCTTGGGAAACTTCGGCTTTCACTGTAAAATATTTACGGCGGGGGCCAGGCCAAGTTTCCCTCCGGCTCCAGCTCGGGATGCGGCTCCGGTTACCCCCCGAAATGAGCCCGGGCACAGCCAGAGCGGCACGAGGTGCACAAAAGCCGTTGCTTTGTTATTATTATCACTATTAGATCCATTATTAGAGCTATTATTAATAATAGTGTTATTAATAGCATTATTAAATGGTATTATTAAATGTTTTAAAGGCGAATGGTTGGGGGGTTTCTACATTTCAGGGAGAGGAAAGACAAGGTAGATCACAGAAAATGCTGAAGTTTGAGTGTTTCCCCAATCTGGCTACATTACAAATAAAAGCTAATTAAGCTGGAAGCATCATTCCCACCCCCCCCACCCCCCTTTTTTTTCTTAAATAATAAAGAATCTTGACTTTGAAATATTCATACCTTCGACCGTTGCATTTAATACACAACAACTCTACCCCTCAAATAACCCAGCCAGCCCTAGAAAACAGCCTTGGGGGGGGGGGGGGGGCGGGGGGGGGGGGGGGGGGGGGGGGGGGGGGGGGGGGGGCG
>JASSUY010034978.1:0-24227 GCA_032466535.1 Forpus xanthops | reverse complement strand
GTACCGCCCGGGGATTGGGCAGGGCGGAGGGGGGCGGGGCTGTCGCTGGGGCGCCTCGGGGTGAAGGTGAGCTGGAGGGCGCGCGTGCGCGTTGGCGCCGGGCCCCGAGGAGCGGTACTGCGCATGTGCGTTCTGTAACCGGGGGGGCCTCGGTGCGAGGGTTGTTGTTTGGATCCGGGTTCGAGTCCCGGTCCCGGCCTGTTGCGGCCTACCGGCCTCTGTCCCGTGGATGCGGAGCTCCCGGGTTCGTCCCAGCGGTGGCTGTGAGGCTGCGGCAGTGGGGTACAGCCCGGTCTTGTCGGGCCCGCGGTGGTGGCGGTGTGGTTACCGTGCACTGCTCACCGGGTACCCCCCGGCTGGGAGCCGGGACCCGCGGTCCGGCCGCTTCCAGCCCCGCCGAGCGGCAAGCGGGCAGCTCGCCCCCGCTGGTCGGGGTCGCTGGTTTGGTTTGGGGGTGCTTTGGGGTTGTATTTAGTTTGGATGGTGCGTTGGTCCCTTATTTAGCAGAAAGGGGCAGCAGCATGTTGGGAGTGCTTTGGAATAAAGCTGTAGGAACAGGACCCTTGGGGGGCTCCCATATGGTTATATGTGCAGAGCCCCATTCCTTTAGGCAGAGGCAGTGTCCCGGGGTCGGGACGCCAGCCTGGGCTGCGAGGTTCGTGCTCTGCCTGTCCCGAGTGTGCTGCCTGCTCCGCACGGCACAGGGACAGCAGGCAGGGCTGGGGTCCCCTCCGGTGGGGCCTCGACCTTTCCTCTTGCGCAGTTCAGAGCTGTGCTTTCTGAGCCTGTTTCTGTTTGGTTTTACATCATAGTCACGAGTCTCACTTCCGAATGGGTTCCTGGTTTTTGTTGGGTGATTTTCGAGGGCTTTTTCTGTGTGTCATGAACTCCATTAGTGCTGAATTTTGGCATTCAGAGTTTGTTTTAATCGTAGTGTCTAACGTTAGAATAAACGTCTTCTACAGTGCAGTGAGCTCCTTACTGGGTCGGTCACTTTGGTTTCTTGTTTACCAGTTAATATCCTTAAAGACTTCATCTTAAAGGCATTCAGGTACTCAGTTCCTGTTGTCAACCTTGACTATGTTTTTTTAAAGTCCTTCAAAACCAACAACTTTATGGTCTTTTTTTTCTATCCCAACAAAAGGAGAAGTAAAGGGCTGTGTTTGTGTCTGCTGGAAGGAAAGGTTATAGGTCTTTTTCCTCCTCCCCTCCGTTTAAAAGAGAACGACAAGAGCACATGTTGTGGTTCAGTGTGTTGCAGTAGATGCAGCTGGGAGTTTGTTTTCTCTGCCTCTTGCGGTAACCCAGGCATCCGAGATGAAGCACATCTGCAGATCCTGTTATGTCAAATCACACCACAGTTACTAGAATAGGCTAAACCTGAGCTGAGTTCCCATGCTTCAGAGTGAAAACACCCTTTATTCAGGAAGTTCAGCTGTGTTACCTTGGGCTGCTGTTATGAGCATCATACAGGTAACAGTAGTGTGACAGCTCTGCAGGCCCCACTGCCAGGCTTGGCTGTGCCAGCGGTGTCCCCAGTGCCATGAGGGTGCTGGGCTGTGCCAGTGCCTACTGCCCTTCCCGGGGCAGCTGCCTGTTCCAGAACCTTCTTTCCTCCCTTTGCAGGCAGTCACCGGTGCGGCCACACCACACAGCTGCCTGTGCTGACGTGACGTGGCAGCGGGCACGGCGTGGAAGCCACCTCCACTGGCAGCAGCAGGAGCCCAGCTCAGCCTCAGGTATCACAGAGTGGTTTGTGTTGGAAGGGACCTTAAAGCTCATCCAGTCCCAGCCCCTGCCATGGGGCAGGTTGTTCCAACCCCTGTCCAACCTGGCCTTGAACGCTGCCAGGAATGGGGCAGACACAGCTTCTCTGGGCACCCTGTGCCAGCGCCTCAGCACCTTCATAGTGAAGACCTCGTTGTGTAATCTCAATCTGCCCTCTGCCAGGTTAAAGCCATTCCCCTGTCCTGTCCCTACAGGCCCTTGTCAAAAGCCCCTCTCCAGGTTTCCTGTAACCCCTTTAGGCACTGGAGCTGCTCTAAGGTCTGCCCTTCAGGAGCCTTCTCTTCTCCAGGCTGACCCAGCCCAGCTCTCTCAGCCTGGCTCCAGAGCAGAGCTGCTCCAGCCCTTGCAGCATCTCCGTGACCTCCTCTGGACTCGCTCCGGCAGCTCCATGTCCCTCTTGTGTTGTTGCCCCAGAGCTGGATGCAGGACTGCAGCAGGGGGGCCTCAACAGTGTGGTGTAGAGGAGGAGAATCCCCTCCTTCAGCCTGTTGGTGGTCATGCTCCGGTGATGCAGCCTGGCGTGTGCTTGTGAAACTATGCCCTGAGGGTGAGCTTTGCATTGTGCGCACCTATGACTCCTGCACAACCTGATAGCCAAGGGTCTCGCCCTGACCTTGGTTGTGTGTTTCCTCTGCTGCTTTCCAAGAGTTCTGCTAACGGGCTAGAGGAGTTCTGTGACACAGGTGACAGGAAAACAGCTCTACCAGAAAGCTGGCTGGGTCCAGAGCTGCGGATGACAGGAGAGGGGTAAGATACATGAGGATGTTGTAGGAGTTTGGAGTACATAAAGGTAAATTGCATGGGAGGATTTACTGATGGAAGGTGATAGAGCAGATATTTTATAGATCTCATTTCCCCGCCTGTGAACTGGGCTCTTAGGTTATTTCTGAGGAACGTCTTGAGCAGACAAGCCTACAACAGTATGGATTGAGGACATGGAGGAACCTGATCTGGTGACTACAGCTTACTTTTGAGATGTGCCGGTAACGTTGGAGCCGTGTTTGCATTTGTAAATAGTTGTTAAAACCTGGTGATAGGAAGTGTGATTTGCTTTTCTTTCCAATTTGGTTTTCGTGCATGGATTGGCTCTGATTTGCTTAAGGTCTGTCCTTGCTGACCTTCGCTCAGGCAAGTGATCCCGTGCTCTTTGTGGGGTTTGGATGTAATAATTCCCATTAGTTGTCTGCGGGAGAAAAGTGACTGTTTCTCTTTAGCTTCCTTTCATTTACTGACGAGATCCCAGATGTTAGTCTCTAAATGGTTGATGCTCCATAGCGCAGAGCCTGTTGGCATGTGTAAGTACCTTCCTATGCACACACACAAGGTTCAGGCAGGTACATCTTCCTGTTTGTTTCCCTCCTTTGCATGCTGAACACTTGACTTCAGGCACAGATTGCCCTCTGCCTCTCCAGAGTTGAGGCAGGCAGCTGGCAGTGGCTGCCAGAGCAAGGTTTGCAAGAAGGCCCTATGTATGTGGCTGATAGAGCCAGACGTGATGGTGTTACTGATAGTCTTACAAAATTACTTTGCTCAATCAACCCTACAGAAGTAATGTGCTGTGGATAGAAACCGAAGCGTAGTATATTTAAAAGTAGGAGTTTCTATGATAGAGTGTGATTCTTTTCCCTTTCCATTCTCTTTGTGAATCTGCAGTATTTATTCCCTTGATATGTTTCTTTCCATGGATTTTTTTAGTTCCCCATTTCTTTAATCCTTTGGGCCATTTTCTGATCACTGATTTTGTGCTGCTCTAGGCACAAAGGGATAGTAGTGAGCAGTCTTATCCCAGAGCCTTAGTTTCTGTTTATTAGTGATTGCGTCATGTAGTGTCTTCTCAAGTCTTAACATCTCACATAATGAGAAAGATTTCATCTTGAAGGCCTTTATTTTTCACTTGGTTGCTGTGTTTTGCCCTTTTATGCAACATGCCAGTGTCTTGTTTCTGATTTCAGGCTAAATTTGCTTTGGAAAAGCTCCATTAGTTTTAATGGCATTCTTCTGATTTAAATCTGTGACACTGGAATTGAGCCTTTAGCGCTTACATTGTCATGGTTATATTTCCCTCTCCTGCTGGTGCTTCGTTTCTGCTGAGTAGCTTGGAATTAATCGCAGACGAAGTTCACCGTAAGGGTCAGACTGTTAAAGCTGGTGAGGAGCTGGTGGTTGTTGTTGCTGGGTTTGTTTTTCATCTAGCTTGCGTCATTCCAGGATTGAGTGGTTGTGAAATGCGCTGGATAGAGTATCAGCTACAGATAGACTATTTATGCCACTTTAGAACCTCTCTTAAGCAGTCAGTTATTAGATAGGCTCATTGCAACCGTGTTTTCCAGGCATCCAAGTGACAACTGGTCCTGTTTTAATGAGAATTAAGTATTTCGGAGGATAAATGAGCCATACCAAGCACCTACCTTGTAAATATGCTTAAGAAAAATCATATGGAAAATGATGGCTTTAAACCCTCTTTTCTCAATGAGTAAATGTATGGCACACACACTCTACTCTTGCTCTTTGTTAAGATGGTGCCTTTTAAAGCTGCTGGGTAAAAAGCCTGTATAAAAAAAGCCTGCTCATTGTGTTCTATATTAAGCAATGATGTAGGCAGACTTGGATGGGGTAATTGCAGCCCTAAAGATGCTAGCACGTCAGGAAATGGCATTGCTGAGAAGAGCTGATGTTTACTGACTGTGTAAGTGGGGAATGAGGGAAACTGAATACAGCCTTGCAGAAGCATGACAAAAACTTCCATAAACTTTGAAGTAATTCTGTGCATGTCCTTCTAAGACACACAAATAAATATGGCATGCATCTGCAATGATACCTGTGTCAGCCTCACTGTATTTTGGTGGACGTTCATTTTAAAGCTCAGGAGTGGCAAGCAGCCCTATTGCTGTTAGATTGGTGGATCACATCACCTCTAACACACACTCTCTGCCAAGTCAGCTGCTTTTCCTTCACTTACAGACTTCAGTATCAGCATGTGCTAACATTTGAGTACTTGATTATGGCAGTGTCAGTGCTCTGATAAATGTGAGCGTGTCTTTGCGTGCAGGGGAGAAGGTTGTACACTTGTATTTGAAATCCTGTGAAGTGTTTGAGCAAACCTTCTGCTAGTAGTACTGTGGGAAACAGAAACTTTCCCTGTCCTCAGTAAGTTGCCTTTGGTTCTTGTTCCCAGTAGTTTTACACAGACAGATGCAATTCTTTTTTCATTCTGTTTTGGGTGCTAGAAGTTTGCATTGACTTTTAACTGCATTTTAGACTATTGGGAAACTCATTTTTAGAGGCTGGGATGAACAGGTGATAACTTAAAGACAAGGTTATTCGATTGAGACAACTGAATGTTACCGAACACTTAACACTATCAGACTGTATAATATATTCATATATATTTATAATGAAAGCAGTGCTTTTTTTTGTAACTGAACTTTTACTTTGAAGATTTTGGTCTCCTCTTCCTTTCCCCCTCTTGAAGTAGTGCTGTTACACTTGTAGTTAGGGGCTCCAGCTGGAATTGTCTCATTTGGAAAGAGAAAAAACCCCAACCTCTGGATCTTTATCCAGGAAATTCTTGGCTTCTGTCAGTCAGGTGACCTGCTGGAGCCGAGATCATGGTTGGGTTTTTATCTGGAACGCTAATCAAGTGGTGCAGGGACATTCAGAACTCGCCATCCAGAACACGTGTTCTATGGGTATCCTTTGCGATTAGCGCGTAGCAGAACATTGTCCTGTGCAAGGTCAATTGCCCTGTGGTACTGTCACCTCTTGTAAAGGCCAAAAATAGTCACAGTTCATAGAGTGACCAAACAAGTGTTTTGTCTAATGCTCATGATGAAATTAAGGCTGTGCCAGACTGAATACTGAAGTGTTTTAATTTTTCAGGCCGTAACACTGTGAAGGAGAACTCTGCAAATATTTCTCAATGACTCTATAGCCAACTGATGTAACAATGGTACTAATCTTGGGACGCAGACTGAATAGAGAGGATAGTGGGATACGAGATTCCCCTGCCACCAAGCGGAAAGTGTTTGAAATGGACCCAAAGTCGTTGTCAGGCCCTGAGTTTTTTGACTTCTCCTCGGGATCATCCCACGCCGAAAGCATTCTCCAGATCTTCAATGAATTCCGAGACAGCCGGTTGTTCACAGATGTTATTATCTGCGTGGAAGGAAGGGAGTTTCCCTGCCACCGAGCGGTTCTCTCAGCCTGCAGCAGCTACTTCAGAGCTATGTTCTGCAACGACCACAGGGAGAGCAGGGAGATGCTGGTGGAGATCAATGGCATTCTTGCTGAAGCTATGGATTGCTTTTTGCAGTATGTATACACAGGCAAGGTGAAAATCACTACAGAGAACGTGCAGTATCTCTTTGAAACATCAAGTCTCTTTCAGATCAGCGTTCTGCGCGACGCCTGCGCCAAGTTCCTGGAAGAACAGCTGGATCCTTGCAATTGCCTGGGCATCCAGCGCTTCGCAGATGCACACTCGCTCAAGACACTGTTCACCAAGTGCAGAAACTTTGCTCTTCAGACATTTGAGGACGTGTCCCAGCACGAAGAATTCCTCGAGCTGGGGAAGGATGAGCTTATCGATTACATTTGCAGCGATGAACTGGTGATCAGTAAGGAGGAGATGGTGTTTGAGGCTGTCATGCGCTGGGTGTACCGGGCCGTCGAGTTGCGAAGACCGGTGTTACATGAACTTCTGACACACGTCAGGCTCCCGCTGTTACACCCAAACTACTTTGTTCAGACTGTGGAAGTGGACCAGCTGATTCAGAACTCCCCAGAGTGCTATCAGCTGCTGCATGAAGCCAGGCGATACCATATCCTTGGAAATGAGATGATGTCTCCCAGAACTAGGCCCCGCAGGTGAGGAATTTTCTGTCTCTCCCCTTATTTCTGTAGCAGGATGTAGTTTGCTGTACAGATGCTTAGTAGACACATGCCCAGAAAACAAAAATCTCTAGCAAATGATTTTCTGTCGTGTTCTGGAGCCACTGTGGTTACATTTCTGTATGTAAGTGAGTCTTTTTGCACAGATTATTGCCATGAAATAAAGGGCTGTTTGGGTAAGTGAGCTCTTATTGCCTTGTATGTAAAATACTTTCTAAAGGTTCATGTTGGAGAGGTGAGATCTGAAGTTAGTTTGTACAACAGCAGTGACTTGAACTGACTGTGCTATAGCAGGTAAACCATCCCATTTCCCAACCTTCTCTTTATAACAAAGTCATGGAAGTGTACAGTATACTATAAAGGATGGAGATATATAGGCAGAGCATTCACTTGCTACATCACAAATACCTTACAGATGGAGTAGTGCACAGATTTGTAATAAACAACAGACAGCAGAACAACAGGTTCTTCACTGAAGAAACTAAATCTTGCATTTTTACCGAATTACAGACCAGTTCCTGAAGAGTTTCATGCTTCTTCGATGACATCTTAATAATTCCGAATTGCTGCTACTTAATAATGTGTTACACAAATGGGTGTCTGAGGTTGTAAGAAACAAGGAAGAGCCCATTAGTGGCACTCATGAGCAATAGTGGTTGCGATTCATCTCTTCTCCTGAAAATGTCTTTCCCCAGCCTTACCTGTCCATGAAGGCTGACATGATAGCTGGTTTAGTGGCAACTCCAGCTGTTTTAAGGTGTAGTTATAAAATCATGTGTCATATTAAGGTGATGCAATGAACTGAGACAGACTGATTGTGTTCAGAGTTACTCTTTGTTTACTCTTAGTCATATGTGGTTGCTGTACAGTCACTATGCATGGAACCTTTATTTTTTTTTTTTTGGCATGTGTTGAAGGATTGCTTGTGGGGGGGAAAAAAAATAACTTGGCCAGCATTTGCCCCATTAGTGGCTTTCCAGTCTTCAATCCTGCTGTGAAAGAAGTTCTCAAGCTCCTTGCAGGCCTGCTGCTGGGTTCTCTAAGCTGTAATGCTGCCATGGAGGGTCTTTGAAACTTGTGGTTCATGGCAGTTTGGAAACTGGTACACTGGTAGTTTTGAAGGCATTTCATACCCTGAGTGTGGGCCTTGGGGAGGGAGCTCAGACCAAAGACCTCCTTGTTTCAGGAGCAATAGGAGGTGGGCTGTATCTTGTGTGGGCATGTCGTGGGGTGCTTGTTCTATGCATGTTACTCAATGTGATAAAGCAAATCCTCTCAGACCTAACAGTTTTGTCCAAGTGCATGGTGTGTGTGTACCTGAGAATCTCAACAGCCTCAGGGTAGTGTTCTAGGGTGTAGATTAAGTACATTGCCTGATGCAGGGGATTTCTGAAGCTGGGGAGTTGGTTTCAGAGTTTGTGGGGTTGGTTTGCTTTACTGCCAAGCTTATTAAACTGCACTGTGATTCAAGTAGGCAGGAGCAAGAGAAGTCATTTACAAAGAGAGAAGCTGGCTGACCTCCCGGCAGGAATTTTTTACCCTTTTCTATATTACATGCATGGAATAGTTCTTCGTCATTTGTTTCTGTTGCTTGGTTGTTTCTGTTGCCTATAGCAAAAAGAGATCATGTTTTAAACAGTTACCAGGTCCCCTTTTCTGGGCATTGCAGAGGTGGAAGGATAGGGGGGGCCGGGGAGGAGCAGGCACTCAAGAGCTCTTCCTTCTTTCTTCCCTTCTCCAATTTATTTCTGTATATAAACTGTTGCTAAAAGGAGTCAGGCTGCAGGATCAGGAATTCCCACAGCAGTGGTTTTACTGTTTCAATTATGATTGCTTGTGTATGTGTGCAGCTCCAGGTGAAGTGGGTTCTAACCAACTGTTTCAGAAGAACAAGTGTGGATTGCAATTAGGAGTTGTGTTTTGTTTTTCCTTTACAAAGCCAATGAAGAGTTCCCAGAAGTAAATCAACGTTTAAAATGCATTCTAACGGTTGCCTGCTTGCTGTCTTCCCACTATCCATGTCTGTCTGAAACAGGTTTTCATTTACTTACCTACAATGACTTAGTGACATCTTAAGGTTGTCTCTCATGCGCCTTTTAAGTGTTTTGTCCCCTGCTGCTTGTGTTGCTTGGCAGATCTCCAAGCTGAGATCAAGCAGTGAGCAATAACACATTTCCATGTACAAAACAAAACAAGCTCGTCCTACTGTGTGCTTTGAATGATCTTCAGATTTTCAGGTACCCGTGAATTCTTCAGTCACAGTTTCCATTGAGCTATCTGGTAACAATATGTGTTCTCTCCAGTTAATTAGAAGCTACTACATTTATTCATTCTTATGCATCCTTTTTTGTTATAGTGTAGCCCTTTGGCTTTAATGTAGTCCCTTATTTTTAACCCCCAAGCACATGAGTGTTTATTTCACTTTTTAATGTCGTCCCATTTACTGCTCAAAAGTGAATTAAAAAGGGGGGAAAAAATAGTAGTGATTTACCAGACTTAAAATGCTTTTGAATATGTCTGAACTACTGCAAGTACTTCTGTCCAGCTGGTGCTGTGCTGGCTGGCATTCTCACCTTGTCTGTAGGTCTGCATGTAACTCAGGACCCCTTGGAAACCTGCTCTTGAGAATGCACAGGATTATATGGCATTGTGGGTTGTCTTCCACCCCCCTTTTCTGTTTTGTGCACCTCTTACTGAGAGGAGGGTGTCTGCTGGAATTTGGTGCCTGTTTTAGCTCGCCTCTCTTATTCTGTTCACACCATTTCTTCTGAGGGCTGTGAGGAGGGCTTTTATCAAACTGATGCACCCTCTGTCATTTGCAAACAATCTTTAGGAATTAACCTTAAACTCTGTAGAGTGCAAGGCTCCTTCACAGAAACCTAACAGAGGAAATGTTTCTTAACTGAAGAAAGGATACAGTTAGATAGGTACTGAAGTGCTGGGGAAAAGGTTTGGTTTTCTGTGGATTTGGAGCACTGTACTAAATGGGTATTTTCTTTAAAGAGCAGAACTTCCATCGTAGCAATGAATAGAGCTCTCTCCAGTCAAAGATTTTGGTTTCATTTAGCGTTAAAATACAGGTTGATAATTGGTAAAGGAAGCTTTTCAGTAAGCAGTGGAGGCCTTGATTCTAATCTAGAAAGGAATAAACAGACAGTCTTCCTCCATACATACAGTTAGGTGACGTATCTGGGCTTGCTTTTAAGGCAAATTGAGACAAGTACCTTGCTTTTAAGGAAACTCTTTTCCTGAGTGATGCTTTCTGGCACAGGAACTTCCCCTCTCTTATCCTTTGAGAGATTCTTTTCAGAGTTGTTCCTCAGAAAATAAAAAGCCAGTAAGAGTAAATACATAGAAACCAGGAAGGAGCATGGCTTGAGAGCTGAGCAGCTGAAGAGAGTGTTTCTTCTGACTAGTTCAGGTACGTGACTATGCTTCCTCAGTTACCTTTCTTCATTTGTATAAGCTTACATTGTCATTTCACATAGCCTTTGCCTACTTAAAACACTCTGAGTAGTAATATATATGGTATATTTAAATTGTGGTCATGACCAGGAGATACAGAAGGGCTAACTGGTTTTATTCCTGATGTTTCAAACCTGGAAAATGTCATTGGGATTTGTAAGTTAATATGTGCATCCCATTAGGAAATTTGAGGATGAATCATGCAACTTTTATCACAAATGCAGTCATAAATTGGGGTTGGTTTGGGGTTTGTTTGAGCTCTTTTGGGGGGAAGAGGAGAGAGCTGTGGTACTTAACAATAGTATGAATAAGATCATATATTGGAATCAAAGTTAAAGCAGAACCCAACAAAAAGGTTTGCCAAAAATTAAATCCATCTTGCATTGCGTTTTACTTAGTAACCATCAAGTCCTTGAAATAACTATCAGTGCAAAATCCTTTCTGCTGAAATGCCCTGAAAAGAAAGGATTTTGACTAACGGTTGCTAGAAATTATAAATTTGAGAGGAGGAATCAAAGTTGGTCATAGTTTGGTTGCATGTCAAAGATGATTCTCTACATTCAAATGTGGGTTAATATAACGAGTTCTGTTATTGCTGTGAATAGAGTGTGTATAATGCAGAAGCATTGGGTTAATAGGAGACTGAGTGTGTGGAATATAATTTAAAGGCTTATTTGTTACATTGCAGACTAATGCTTCAGGTTTTTGTACAGAGTTTTAGGTTTTGTTTCAGGCTTGAATTCACATTTCAGCTTTCCTTAATGTTTTCTTCTATTACTACACTTTTTCACTTTTTTAACTGTGCATTGGGTCTAAGGTCTCTTTTCCCTTAATTTGGTAATTAAATGCCTTTTTTTTTGTAGCCAATAAAGAATCTAAACCTTTTAAAACTGAATATTTAAGCAATGTAAAGTACTATGAATTATGTGATAAGGAAGGGGACATGGGGACTGGTTTCATTGTGACTGCTCATCTCATGTCACTGTCTGGCTTCACTTGAACTCTGTTTCTGGTATCTCTGGGTACACAGTCAAAGGAAAAGTATTTCTAGAGTAAGGGTTTTCTGTATTTAATGATTCGATTTTCACACAGGATGTTGTGCAGTGCAATTCCACCATTCACAGCACCTTTCTCTGTGGTAACCTGCTGTGTAATGAGAGAGCTGGAAACAGTCAGAACCTCTCTTTGCTGAATGACTCTTTCTTTGCTGTAGAACTTAATGCTAAATAATAAACTTTCCTGTTTTCACACAGTTTGAAGATGGTATTTGGCCTCCATGCACTACTAAATACCCTCTATATCTGTGTTTTCTGTGTTCACTTTTCTAGGTCAACCGGTTATTCTGAGGTGATAGTTGTTGTTGGAGGCTGTGAACGAGTTGGAGGGTTTAATTTGCCATATACTGAGTGCTACGATCCTGTAACGGGAGAGTGGAAGTCACTGGCTAAACTTCCGGAGTTTACCAAGTCTGAGTATGCAGTGTGTGCCCTGCGGAATGATATTCTTGTTTCAGGTGAATAATCCCAAAAACATTCAAGACTTTGTGTTTGCTATGTGTTTTGGTTTGTTCTTTCTTTGTAAGTAGTGTGGCAGATCTTTGTACTGTGAGCTTCCAGCAGCTCGACTGAAAAAGTCACTTTGTCAGTGGTGAACACCAGCCCCATACCAATCTCACTATAGACAGGAGTGTTTCTTGGGATTTTTGCTGGATATTAACTGGCAGGTTTTTACAGCTGATTCCAGGATATCGATTGTGTTTAAGGAGACAAGGTTCTGCTCATTAAATGCACTGCTTTAAGATACAGTAACAACCTGTTTGCAACAACAGTTGGAAAAATCTGAAGCAACAAATCCCAAGTAGTCTTTCCCCAGCAGCATTCTTTGCTGCAAAACGTGCTTTATTCTGGTTAAACCACTAGTTGTCTGGGAGCAGCACAGCGCTGGCATGTTGCTGCTGACTTGCTTCTATCATATTGATCCCCATGCTCCCAAATTAAAACAGTTTAAGCTTCTTCTCGTGGTGGGAATGTAAAATGGAAACCAATTCCTTTTAGCACCTGAGAGTTTGGGATCCATTTATTTGAGCATTTTAGGGTGCAATGAGCAATAGCTGTAGGTTTTTAAACCTCTCATCCCATCTTTTAGCTAGGGTATATTTATAGGGTACAGCTTATGGTTTAGACACCAAGCTCCATGTGTCAAACAAAGAAATTGTCCCTTCAGATGTGTAGTACCTGTGTCATTTGAACAAACTGTAAAACCATGGAGATCATAGAATCACAGAATAGTTAGGGTTGAAAAGAACCTTAAGATCATCTAGTTCCAACCCCCTGCCATGAGCAGGGACACCTTGCACTAAACCAGGATGTACACGTGAACTAAACAGAGGAACAGCTGGGGTTATGGATGTGCCATGGGGCACACAAACAGTTAAAGAATTCCTATCTCAAGGGATAATCTGAAGGCATCTTAGCATGTTTCAGAGAGAGGCACACATAAGTAAAATAACTGATTGTATGTTCTCATGTTTGTAGTCCACTGAAACTGACCTTTTTCAGTCAGTTTCTATGAACATAGATTGATCTTTATTTTACCTAAAAAAGACATGAAGTTTTCATTGCCTGCGCTAGAGAGGTATGCTAATAGTTAAAACATCTCATTCAATAGTGAATTTACTGAAACTGGCATACTTTGTGTTTTCAAAGGTGGAAGAATCAATAGCCGGGATGTTTGGATTTATAACTCTCAACTTAACATTTGGATCAGAGTTGCCTCTTTAAATAAAGGCAGATGGCGTCATAAAATGGCTGTTCTCCTTGGAAAAGTAAGTATATTAATAATGGTTTTATAGTGCAGATGTTTGTATGTTATTTTTGGATTACTTTGCCTTGACATAAAACCATTAGTTGGGATCAACTGCCCATGGGATTCTGCTAATGTAATTTATGGAAGACGTATGCCTTGTTATCTGTGGTTAGAGAAGCTTGTGGTATCCCTTTGACTTCCTAAAGGTGAGACTCGCAGCTGGTGCAAACAGAGGGAAGAAGGTGGAAAAACACTAATAAGGTGTGCTTCTTGAATATGAGAGAAGCTAGAGGAAAGTAAGGAAAAGGAAAGTTTACAGACTGAAAGGAAGAAATAATTCTGCGAGCAAGTATAGAAAGGCAAAACTCAGAAAAGCAAACGTAAATTCAGACGGATTCTTGATGTTACTGAATCTAATAAGTAAAATGCAGAGAAGTGCAATTTTTAACAAATAGCATTCAGATAGGAAGTTTCTAGCTCAGTATTAAAAGTATTATACTTTGGACATGTGTGTGCAGTGCCATTGCACACATGACTGAACAGTACTCCCCAGAGAGTCTTTACCTATTATTTTTAGACAATATCCTTCATATCCTGTTTATCAATTAAAAATAAGAGGAAAGTGTCCCTTCACAAACCTAGTAACATTAGTGGTTCTTGCAGCTTTAAATTTAGTTAAATTTCATCTTTAAATGTAATAACTGCTCTAGAAATGAAATGATGATAGTTTTCACCACTTTGCATTAGGTGTATGTTGTTGGAGGATATGATGGGCAAAACCGCCTCAGCAGTGTGGAGTGTTATGACTCATTTTCTAATCGATGGACAGAGGTGGCTCCCCTTAAAGAAGCTGTGAGCTCTCCAGCTGTCACCAGCTGTGTTGGCAAACTCTTTGTGATTGGGGGTGGTCCCGATGACAACACGTGTTCTGACAAGGTCAGTTAATAGTATTCGATTGTTTCTTTTATCTATGGTAACAGTATTGCTGGTTTAAAAACCGATCAGAGAGAGATCTATTATAACAGTTCTGTTGAATGGAGTATGGAACTACAGTAATACAAAAAAAGAATAGAGTAGAAAACGTTAACTCAGGATGCTGTTACTGTGTTTTTTTTCTCATGGGCACTGTCATTGGCTTCACAAGTTCTGTGAATTCTGAAACTTGAATGTGAGGAAAATGACATTGAACATAGTGAATATGTAGACATTGTTGATATAGAGACCTATATTTATATCCCCTTCATTTTCCTGGGGGGATATTGCCCTCAGGTATCGCTGCTTTGGTTCTTCTTGTATAACTGTGGGGGTGTGCCAGGTTAGTTCTTGAGTTCGGTTTATCTGAAATGCATGTATTTGCTTTCAGGTTCAGTCTTACGATCCTGATACTAATACTTGGTTGCTCCGTGCAACTATCCCCATTGCAAAAAGATGTATTACGGCTGTGTCTTTAAACAATCTGATCTATGTTGCTGGTGGGCTTACCAAAGCAATATACTGCTATGATCCAATTGAGGACTACTGGATGCACGTACAGAATACATTCAGCAGACAGGTAATTAACACTTAAAGGCCTGCAGACATCTGAAAGGTATTTTTTTTTTACATAAGCATCTTGGCGTGAAATGAGCATACTTGTTTAACCCCGTTTAAATGGCATCTGATTCCATTCTTGCTGTACTTCATCTGTGTAATTGAAGCCCATGCAGAAGCGGAAGCTTCTAAACCAGTAGCATTCATCTGGTTGCCACTGTTAGGGTCCAGGCTTCTTGTTTGAGAGCCATTACTGTTGGAGAACAGTGTAACAGTGTAATAGATGATGTATAAATTGTATAAAATCCATCTGTGTCAAGTTCTACTGAGTGTTTTAATTTAGACTGAGGATAGTCATGTACATATGATTGATTAGAGCCTTTCAAGAAAAAGGTACTTGAGGCTGTTTTTACAGTGTAAGAAAAACCCCACTGTATAGCTCAGAGTGTCTGACTTCAGCAGCAAGAGCAGTATCACTTCCACCCATGGAACACTGAGTAGAATTTAAAGCTGTGTCCGCATGGTGGTGAACTGCGTGTGTAGCTAATTTTCCTGATGTTTTTAAAACATCAATCGCAAGCTCTTACGGTGTCCACCTTACAGAAAGGCCTTTTTGCTGGCCTTCCCTCTATCCTCTGGTTTGGCTTGTGTTCTGTATTTAAAAAAGATTGTTTCCATGCCTGCTTTTAAGGAAGAAATAAAATCCTATCTCTTTGCTTCAAGCAAGACATAGGGCTGTCTTTTTGTTTTGCACTCTTTTTCTTAGTCATAACTCTTTTCCTCTCCCCTGTTTGCATTCCTCTTCATTATCTGTTACTTCTCTGAGGTGCTTCTCCTTGTTACTGTCTTTTGTGATAATACTACCTACTGTGGTCCCTCTTCTGAAAACCTTTGTTCTCTTTCCTTTACTTTTCTCAGATGTTTAAATAGTAAGTACAGATTCAGATGTATTCCATTGTATCCCTTGTCTGAGCTATATGTAGTGAAGGCCTAGACCTGAAGTAGTCTTTTCTGAGGAATTGTGCTGCTGATTTCCCCAATTACTGCAGAAAAATACAATTTTCTGCATTGCCCTTTCCAGGAGGGAATAGTATAGCCAGTCTGTTTACAAACTAGTCACAATGCAGTCCTTCTGCACTGGGATAGACATGCAGGAATTGAGGTCTTGCTGTTTAAATAATCGTGTATTTCTTTGTGTGTTTTGAAACAGGAGAACTGTGGTATGTCTGTGTGTAATGGAAAAATCTATATCCTTGGTGGAAGACGAGAAAATGGTGAAGCCACAGACACTATTCTTTGTTATGACCCTGCAACGGGCATTATCACAGGAGTAGCAGCCATGCCCAGGCCAGTATCATATCACGGCTGTGTGACGATTCATAGATATAATGAAAAAGGCTTTAAACTGTAGTTTTGTCTTGGAAAAAAAGAAGATGGCACGAATGAAACCAGTGGTCTGCTGCAAGACAGGCTTTTTAAAGATTCCTGGAGCGGGAGAATGTCCTTCCCTGCCTAAGTGTCATATGAAAATTATATCCTGTGCCTTTAGAAAAAGAGCTAATGTAACTTGCAAAACAAGTCTGCATATCTATCCAGTAACCAGAGTTCAGTTGTATCTACTGTGAGCTCTGATACAAGAGCAGTAACAATACATCGTACTAGTGTTCAGAAAGTTTGCCCTGTGTGCACTTAGTAATTAAAATCTTGGAAGCTTTTTGGGGGAGTGCCTTCACAGGCATTTGTGCCTGTATCCTAAGAACTGTTATCTGTAAGGTGTTTCAGGTTCTGCTAATTGGAAAAATACACGGGCAAGTCAATTCCAAAGAATCATCTAAGATAACTACCTACAATTTAAAAGCTTACGTAATTATAGTTCATATGCACAGCATTCTTACAAGCAGATTACTTGCCTTAACCAAGTAAATTTTATGTCAGGTCACGCATGGTTTGGAGTTCAGACGAACAAAACCAAACCAAACAAATGATGTGGGACAGAATCTTTGAGGAATGTGGGTTTTTTGAAGTAGAAACTGGTTCAGTGAGCCACTGCAACTCACTGCAATAACAGTCATGTACCTTAGCACTATGGGCCTTGTAGTGTTGCTGAGCATTCATCAGAAGTACAAGGCTACATGATGTGGAAAACTAGTGACTGCTGGGGTGCAGGTATACATCTGTGCAGCAAGTCTGGAATCCCAGTTTTTAACTTTCTGAATAGTAACGGCTGAAGTCTGAAAGTTACTGGGTTTGCTCTTGGCTTACTGCAAAGTGTCTCTGAACTATTCAAGAAGTAAAGGATCTTGACCTCTGGATTCTACTGCCTTTTTGAATCACATTATAAATTGCCTGATGATAGATGTAGGGAATGGGATTGCATCCTACAGCTTAAAAATTGGTCTTTCAGATATCTCATCTGCAGAGATGGCAGAGTACCGGCCAAGTATTTCTTGGCTGTTCTTCAGACAATCGCTTACTCTAGCACAGTTAAAATACTGTATAAGCTGCTTGGCCACAGATAAGGAAGTTCTGGAAAGGTCCCTCTTGTCACCAGAAAGAACATCTGTGGACATGTCCGCATAGCCATATGAGGAAACTCCCACATAACGTGTTTTGGGTAATTTTGAAGCTTCAGAAGCAGCTGTATTTTGACATACATACACACACACCCCCTTCTTTTTTTAAAGTAAATGTTTGTGGTTCTTTCTAAGTCCTCCCTAGGTTTCTGTACTAAGTCTCTTTATTTCCAGTACACAGTTGTGTGGTTGAGGCACAAGTTCATAAAAACTAAAATAGCACTTGAGAGTTGGAAAATGAATAGGACTGTCTGTGTACCAATTTCCTGTTAATCACCAAAATCCTCAGGAACTGCCTTTCAAAGGAATTCTGAGGACAGCAGCCAGTAGGGAAGTTGGTCAGTGCCAGGGCAGAAGGAAAACATAAGGCCCCTGCAGAGACAGCCCTGGCCTCAGGGTTCTGTTCTCCATGCTTGCTCAGGAGGGTGAAAACAAACACAATCTCTGGAACGTTGTTTGTTCCACTGGACTATCCTCATCTGTTTTCTCAGAGTATTTCTTCATGAGATGGAAATTCTGACCCTCAGTGAAGCTGTGCCAAACTTGGGAGTCATCACTTTGAGTAATATATGGTCGTGACTTTTAAAGAGCACTGGGAGCTGCACATAGTGATGCATTAACTTGTAACCTCAGGAAAGGACACAAACTTCATTTTCTGTCTGAATACCAAATGTTGCTTTGTATATGTTAAGAGTACTGATAAAATCCAAATCTCTGGATATCAGTGATATAATTAGGAATTCAGTCCCTGAGCGTGTACATCCACATTGCCCTAAAAATCAAGTACCTTGGGAATGTAAGACAAATGAATCGGATTAATTAATCCTTTTCTAAGTTTCTTGTGTTTCTGCTCACCAAATGTTACTTTGAAGAGGTAATTTCACTACCTGTGAATAAGGTCCGTTGATAGCAATGGTAATTGCCCAGTAACTGATATTGTATGCTAACACTGTGTATAACTTGTGCCATCATTGTAAATGAGCATGTAAAAAATTATAGGAGCACTTAATTAGAGATGCAATTTGAAAAATGCTCTTCTTTGATTCCCATCTTGTTTGTATTAAGACTTGTGATGTTGATTGTCGTGCTAAACTGCTTTGAAACATTCTTTATTCTGTAGGTGTAGAACAATGACATTTATGTATAGGGATCTTGTAATTAATCAGTGTTTATAATACTGCACTACTCTGTAAATAACAAGATACCGCTTTCCATGGTTTTGAAGTTTTATAGTTTAGTTGCTTTTCTTAATGATTTATGTACTATTTTGAAAATGACAGTGTTTAATGAACAGTAAATGCAGAAATGTAGCTGTAGAAGAAAACTTTGCTTAGAATTCTTGAGAACCTGTATTCAATGCTTAACAGTTACAGTTTGGAGCATTGCTAAAGTGGCAGTTATTCATGCAGTGATTTCCTTCCTTGTTACCTCTGTAAATAATTTGCACTTACAGCCTGCTGTGTTAAAAAAGTTACTTTTTAGATGCGCTAGAAAAGAACAGTTCAACTTTGGTTTAATGAAAATGTACCGTTTTTCTAAGAAGGATGCGTTAATTTGGAAGTTGCATTCCTGAGCCACCTGATCTCTAATGCATTTCACTTAGATACAGATGAATTCAAAGATTTAAACACTCACAGTTACGTGTATCTGACTGCTTGCAGTTCATGGGCTTGAGCAGCAAGTTGTGTAGGTTTTGGTTTTGTGGGGTTTGGGGTGGTTTGTTTTTGTTTTGGGTAGGAGAGAAACTTACTAATGCCATCTAATATAATCAAACGATTTCCATCATAAATGGTAATAGGTTTGGTACCAATGAAGTAGAAATAACTGCATGAAGATGTAACTTCAGTCTAACCACACATGGGAAGAGGGCTAATAGTTCACTCCACTAAACAGATAATTACCTCTGAAGCATTTCACTCTTAAAAAAGAAATGAGAGTAAATTGTTTTCAGCTCCATTTTGATGTCCACTTCATGAATTACATCCTTCTGTTCCTAGCAATATGATGTTAATTGAAAAGGAAGTTGATATGTCCTTGCAGCATGGCTTCTAGAAGATTCTGAATAGATAACTATATTGAATTACAATGCAGCATATAGCCCCCTGCTTTTCGATACACCGTGCATTCCCTCATTTTACAGCCATCAGGCATGTAGCATTGCCTAGTAAGCACCTAGTTTTCCCTGTGGGCTCCCTTCTTGGTAATGCTTCTGTAGACATGATTTGTGGAATCTCTTCCACTTGTACCATAAGTTTATCAATTTTTATACTATGTGTCTGGTATGCATTTTGAGGATTAGGCACTGTGCTTGCCACTCTAGCATTAAGGGTCCAGAGTTGTAGCATTTGTTTTGTTTTAGTTGGCACCAATGCAGTTCTTGTCAAAGATTGCTTTTGTTTCTACTCTCTGCAGCAGAGATATCTTTAATGCCGATCGTTGACATGGACCTTTACTATAAGCAATCTTTTTAATGGTATTTTTAACACTGCAGATTTTTGAGAGAGGTTGATGATGTAGGAAGAGGAGGTGCTCACCTTGACAAAGGTTCAGAGGAAGCTATGGTCACCTGTGCTTGAGAGCAAGGACACTGCTGACTGCTCCAGCTTCTTCCTCAAAATAGTTGAGCTCACCACATTATCTTAGATTATCTCAATTTATCCAGCTTTTGTTTTATTTGAGCTGTAAGGACAAAACAAGCAGCAGTCTCACTCCCTGTGACTTCAGGTTTCCCTCCTTCCCCAAGACACAGTGTTTAAGCTGGAGCTGTCGCTCTCAGTGGTTAGGCAAAGCTGTGAACTTAGTTCAGCCCCAAAGAGAGAGGCAAGAGAGAAACTCATTGGGGTGGGATGAGAGATGACACAGTGTGCTTGGGCTTTGTGCATTTGACTGGCCTTGCTGAAACCAAGATGTTCTGGATGCTGGGAAGTTCACAATTCCAATTTGAAACTCAGGTGGTAAAAATGTTTCATGTTGTACACACACTGAACTAAGTTGAAGCAATAAAGGTGCATATATTTTCATGGTCTTCTAGTGGAAATGTTCAGGAAAGCCAGAGGTTCATTTTTCCTAATTGTCCAACTAGGGAAGTATATGTAGATTTGTTGGTTTGTTGTTATTTTCTACCACTGAAGACAGCAAAAACGAATTCAGGAGCATTAAGAAACTCACAAGACTTTGCACTGTGAGGTAAAATTAGTATTTTCATCTGAATGTAGTCTCATGCACATGAAGTACAAACAAAATGGTTTATTGTGCCTGGTTAAAGAAATCTGAGCAACATACACTCATAAAAGGCATCTACAATGTAGGATCAGATTTTTAAGCAGAAATTTGCTATCTGATTTGGGGGCAAGTGGTGATTTTAACATGCCTAGCACACAAGTTTCCTCAGTGTTGCATTATTTCAGGTGGCATTAATAAAAATGCTTCTGTCAGTTCATTATGACTGTGTCAGTGCTGTGAGCATTGCCACAAGTCAACAGCCTCCTACCAACCTCAAACCAGATGTGTGACTTGGATGTTCTTTGCACACTTGCTGTCTTGCCTAACTAACATTACACATAAAGTATATGGCCCTGATTACATTACATAAGGACTTGTATTTACAGGGACATTTCTTTTTTTCTACTTTAATGCTTCAGGCCATGCTTCTATGTTTATGTGTGCCTATCTGTGCATGTGAATGATTCTGAAATCCTTTTCTGATAGAGCTGTTATAAGTAATGCACATAAACGCTCCTGTACAACATGTTGATAATGTAATTATGGCTTACTTTGTATTATTAGTTCCAAAGAAAATACTGTGTGTTAATTTTGAAAAGACCTGTGCCTTGAGTTCACCTATTTTTATCTATTGTGAAAAAGAGCTTGGATTACTTCTCCCAATTTGTTGTTATTAGGATCGGTCTTACTATTGAGACTCTTGATGCCCTTCTAAGACAAATAAATCTTACCATTTGTTAACTGTAATAGTTAAACCTCTTGTTTAGAGTATGCTTAGAATGCTTCCATTATTACAGGCTGTGGCAGATTTAAACTAGGAGAAATCAGTGTTTGTCTCTCCCTATTCTGTGTTTTCAGCACTCCTCAGTGGCAGAGGATTGGAGTTCAGTCTTTGACTTCCTGTCCTTAACATGTACAGTTTCTTGTTTTAGTCTGCAGCCTCTATACTCTTTCTGAACACTGACTTGTCAGTCATGAACCTCTTGTTCAATATGCATAATATGAAGCAATAATACGGTGCAGCATGACAATAAGGAAATCAAGAGACTTGAATGTAATGTATTATTACCAATTTCATCTGTGTAAATGCTGGACCTGTGAGTCATTCTCCTCATGGTGCACCTGTAGCAATTTGGAGTTGAATTAATAGGAGCTACTTGGACATGGAAAGAGTTTACCTCCTGAACTGTTACTCCTATGATATCTTCACCTGAAATCATGTTTTGATTTCCCTTTTTGCTGAGGAAAACAGCATTTCGTTATTCCTTGCCAGTTCCTTTATTTAATGAAACATAAAAGGCATAGTTCTGCAAAGAGCTGATACTGTCTTCAAGAACAACCTGGTGCAGCACAAAGGACATTTGAACAGAAAAAGTGCAGATCACTTACTGTGTGCCAGAGTCAGTGTAACGTTATCTCACATATAACATTGAGGTCCTCAGATTGTGCTGGCAGTAGGAAAGTGATTTTGTAATGTAGCACAACTGCAATAACGCCTGTTATATTTAAATATATTTCTTGCATAAATCTTTGAAAGTTTTTTAAAGTTCAGTGTACCTAATAAACATTTGCCTTTTGAATAGTTCACTGTGGTTTTTATAGGTTATGAGGAGTTCCAGAGTGGGGCTTGGTGGTGCAAGGAAGAAACTCTTTGTTTCCTCTGAGTCATTTAACGTGTTGGATTCTGCCCCATTGCAGTCTCTGTATCTATCCATTCTTCTGGCTCACAGTCAGGGTGTTCTCCCTGCACATCTTTCTGTCCTCAGCATGGAACTTACTATTGATATGAATACAGGCAAGCTGGAGGCTGTGAGGCAGAAGAATGAACTGAGAAAGAACATGGAAAAAGTTGATAAAGCAGGGAAGTGGGATGTGAAATACTGGCTAGGCCTAGGTATTATGATTGGAAAAGGATGTGAATGGACTTGAAAGACAAAACTGGTGTGGGAAATCAGGAAAAGGTAACATAAAACTAGGAAGGTGACTGGCAACAATACAGGTTGGGAAGAATCCCACAGAATGTTTATTCCCCTAAATTTTGGTACTTGGCCATCCTGAGTTCCCACTTGCTGATGGCAGAGTAAGGATTCAGACTGTGATGGAGTGATACTACCACAGTTGAACTGATGGATAAAAAGTATTTAGTTTAATACCCCATTTTTAGAGATTATGTCCATCCTTCACATATTTTTCTAGCTGTACTCCTGGCTTCCTCTTCCCTGTTAATGTGTGTTCTGGATCTCAGACTCGGAATTTGCTCTTCATGTAAGCCTAGTCTTGCCTTCTTCCAAAACCAATTCTTTTAGATAAAGTTGAATACAGCCTCCATGGCTTTGCTCTGTAGCCCACTGAAATGTGATCTGTATCACAAGTCTACTCCTCGTGTGAGGTATTCAGCCATGGGGTGTTCCTGAATATACTAAAATAAAACTGAAGACCCTGATAGTATATTGATTTTCTCTCTGACACAGAGAAATGAGTACAAGGAAAGAGCAGCTCTTAATGGATATGGTACCAGGCATTCTGCATTTTAATAGAACTTAAAAGGACATGGTGATACTGCATCAATTTCCATGATCTGCAGCTTTGAGATGCAGAAAACTGAAGTAGCTTCACTAGTTTCAACAGTTTCAAACCTGCCCTCAGAGAGATGAGAGTCTGTATGCTGTATTTCTGAGATACATGATGTTTTTCACATACCTTCTAACATGAAATAAAACTTGGCAAGCCAACAGTGTCTGCTGCAGTTCTACAGTGTGCAGGCTCATTTACAGCAACCAAGTGGCTCTTGCTGCAGTGCCACAGGTATGTTATGACCAAGTTCAATGCTTACAGAAGTTCATTTTCCTGAAAGAAGTAATGCCTGAAAAGGAATCCACAGACTGCAAAGCAATGGAAATAGTTTTCAGGGCTGGAAGCCCACCTTAAGATATTTTAAGTTTTAAACATAGTCAACTGGCAGTGTATTTTAACTGTGAACAGCCTCTTTGCATTAGACACGAAAAGGGAAGAAAATAGAACTACATTATATACATACTTTTTCTGATGAGCATGATACAAATATGAATACAGGAAGAGCCTCCATTAATTCTCTATAGTTCATGTTTGTTGCCTGGTAAGAAGTCAGAAACCTGTTGTAGCAGTGGTCCTGAAATTGGAACAAAAAAAGAAGGCTTTAAGGGCTAAGCCTTGCACATTCAGCATACACTTGTTAATTAGTGGCCTCATAATAAGTTTGCAAATACCTGTAAGAGCAAGACTTTAATTTATACTTGTTAGCAGCTCACTATATGCATGGGGCTACCACAGACCGAAATACTACTTGCCATTAGCTGCACCTCAAAGAAGTATTACAGCTCGGCCAAAACCAAACACAAACTGCAGGATACATATGCCAATTTGGACAATTACAGCTCGATTTGAGACATTATGAAATATGGTGAGTAAGAAGCTGCTATAAGATTTTTCTAGAGGCCTATTTTTAATGGATCAGTGCAAAACCTCCCTTGGATGGGCCTGGTGTGCACAAGGCAGGAGCCGGATGGGGCCACCATCTCAGCCCTGAGGTGACACTCGCAGGCTGTTGGTACCAGCTCCTCAGTCAGCCCACACATCGTTTCTTAAGGGGATTTTGTGGGTGTTCATGGATAAGCACCATCCTTCCGCTGAACTAAAACGTCCTCCTCAAATTTCATTACTTATTCAAACAAAATTATTTTTCCCAGGAGTCAGACCAACACATTAACATATCCAAACGGAACCACCACAGCGCGGCTGACCTCGGGCTGAGGGCAGACTGCTGCCCGCAGACCTCCCGCTACCTCAGCAGCACTGCCGCGGCACGGAGCACTGCGGCCTGGCCGCTCCCCGCACTCCGCCTCCCCTCAGGCCAGCCCCGAGCTCCCCACACACACTCCCGGGGCCGCCTGCGGGCCCGCTCCGCGGAGCCGCTCC